>JAGGCT020000627.1:95000-106864 GCA_017654935.2 Phymorhynchus buccinoides | reverse complement strand
AAGGGGAAAAGGCAGAGTCAAAGAGAGTGACAGATTAGAGGAAGTTGCAAGCACAGAACTTCCAGAAGGTGGGGGAACTATTTATGCAAAAGACAGTATCCCCACATTCTAAATGCGGAGCATTTTTCCATTCAAATTTCAAATGACCGGATAGACTTTTGTGGGAAAATGGCGACTCCAAAAGGAGGCATTGGACAGTTCTGTGTCACAGCCTTGGAAATTAGTTAGCCTTCAATCATACACCACCAAGTTCCCACAGCCGAGACTGATCTGACTGAAGCTCTTTTTTATTTAGCCGAGAGTGGGGATGTCTCATGGGCAAGGCATATCTTCTTATAAGCAAAATAACAGCCCAGGGTTTCCTTGTGGAACAGCATTTCCCTCCCGCGCTATCTTTCTGCCAGTCATGGTCTGGATAACTGAATGCTTGTCTTGTCGTTTCCGATTATGACTGCCAGATAGCTGAGGGGGGGGTGGGGTGGCAGTTGCTATTCTGGGTGGCTGGATTAGAATTTGGTTGAAGTTGTGATCCCGGAAAAAGGTGTACTTTAGACACCACCACCACCACCTCCAACACCACCCTCATGTTCACGACCCTCAGATCTCAAAGTCTGCTTTCAGTTTTATGAAAATAATGAATGGGCTGGTCCTAGCCCTATCCCTTTCCCGAGAACGGCAGAGCGTTGCAGCTTCTCAGTAAAAACAACGAGGGCAAGGTACAACAAGGTAGCCGAGATCCTTTGCCTGGAGTAGAGCGCATCCCCACTCTCTCGTCACCAAAAGGACTTCAATTTTTTTTAAAAGGGCACCCTGACGGACGAGGTTTTTTTCCACAAGAAACACGTCGAGGTCACCAGGAAAACACCCTTTACAGAGATCGCAACCCTCACTTTGCTCTGGTTTCCTAGAAATCAAACCGAAATCGGCGATTCCTCCTTGGCGGAAGTGCTGGAAGTCAAATTCTTTCAGTGAAAGAGAAGCCGTGTGTCTTCTTTTTTCTAATGGCCGCCTGAGTCGCTCAGACACAATCACGAAATTTCCACAATACAAGCCTTTTTATTTACAGTTTACCCAAAGGAGCTTCGCTCACAACAAAGGAAATAGCTCCAATTTGTTTTTACTGCACTACAAAGAAAAAAAAGTTTCAACCACTCTGAGCGTCCTCCACCCACCCCGTCCAAAATGGCTTCTCTCTCCGGCAACTCCGCCAAAGGAGGAATCGCCGTTTTGACGGTTTGATTTCTAGGAAACCAGAGCAAAGTGAGTGTTCCGATCCTTGAAAAGGCTGTCTTTCTGGTGATCTCGACGTGTTTCTTGCAACAACAACAAAACTCATCCGTCAGGGTGCCCCTTTAACTGACGGGACACAAACACGCGCATGTTAATGTCCAGGGCACATCGGGTGCTTCAAAATGCGAGTCGTGCGCACGGCGTGTAGGACGCAGAGGTACAAACCCAAGCTGAGGTCCCCCAGAATGACGGCCTACATGTGCGCCCTCTATTGCCGCTCGGGACGACAGTACGAGCAGATGTCCATCAGCGTTGTGATGGTCAGTCAACATTAAAGTGACAGTTTTACGTCCTCTCGGCAAAGCCATACGGGAAAGTCGACATTAATTTGTTCGTTTGTTTTTAAAAACCCTTTCATCGCCACTGTCGCCTCTTGGCACCACAATGATTTAGCACCCATGTCACTGAAAGGCATCAAATGAGGGTCTGGTATCCAGTGACCTTATGTTCTTAATTTTGGGAGGTAAGGACAGGCCCTATTTTATGCATGTCACAGAGGAATCCCCAATATTGCAGATTGAATCTTTTCTCTACCCAGGTAAGTTTGATCATGAGTCCATGATTGAGTGTTTTTATAAATGGATCAATAAAATCCGAAGTGTACAAACCAGCTAAACTTGGGTGTTTGGGGTTTGTTTTCATCAAGTAAGTTTTATGGACAGTTTGGGCGTTGAAAGGTGGTGAGGGTTAGAAGGGCGGAAGAGTGGGGGTGGGGGTGTTCGGGGGGGGGGGGGGGGATAAGTGAGCAGGGGCGCACCAAATGATTCGTAAGGGGTGGGTGGGGGCGAGCGTTCGTGGGGAGTCCAGGGAGCAGCATAGGTCCTGGGTTAGGGTGTGGGGGCCCGGGGAGGGGGGGGGGGGCGTGCGAAGTCTCCGGAAATTTTTGCAATTTAGTTATTATTAAAGCAAAAACTGGAGTCATTTCTTACTGTTTACCCTTGTATAAGATACATGCTTCGGGCAAAGGGGAAGGGGGGGGGTCTGGAAACCCCCTCAGATCCGCCCCTGGGGAGTATAAAGGGCAATGGAAGAGAAAATGGCAGAGGACTTTATGGTAATCTGATTCGGTGAAAACGAAGAGAGTGTACGTTTGTTATCTCTTTCTGCTATTTATTTTTGTATATATCTTCTGAATGTCTGTCTGTCTTTCTGTCTTTCTCTCTCTGTCCCCCCCCCCCCCCCCCCCCACACACATTTTCTCGGAAGCTGATATTGTATCTATGGTTTACTCTGCTCGCCTGCTTATGTCTCTCTCTCTCTCTCTCTCTCTCTCTCTCTCTCTCTCTCTCTCTCTCTCTCTCTCTCTCTCTCTCTCTCTCTCTCTCTCTCTCTCTCTCTCTCTCTCTCTCTCTCTCTCTCTCTCCCTCTCTCACTCTCTCTCTTACAGATTGTAAGCATAGGCTTGGCCTAAAATCTCAATCCTTGCGAAATAAAGTTTTTCAAGTTCAAGTTCTCTCTCTCACTCTTTCACTCTCTCTCTCTCTCTCTCTCTCTCTCTCTCTCTCTCTCTCTCTCTCTCTCTCTCTCTCTCTCTCTCTCTCTCTCTCTCTCTCTCTCTCTCTCTCTCTCTCTTCCCCCATCTCTCGCTCCCTCCCCTACTCTCTCACTTACTTTCGCTGTCTCTCTGTGTCTGTCTGTCTCTCTCTTTCTCTCCCCCCCCCCTCTTTCTCTGCTTCTTAAAGTCTAGCAGATAAACAATGTGTCATAGATCCAATCGTCATTCGAACAACTCCTTCTTTTTGTCCTTTGCCGATCTACGATCGCAAAGGAGTATGAATTCGTTCGTGTATGTTTCTATTTTTGTTTTTTTGTTTGGTTTTGGGGTCTGTCCCAAGGATATCTCCCGAACCGCTTGACAGAATCGCTTCAAATTGTGTGTGGTGGTGTGTCACCATGAGAGGAAGGCATCCGCGCATAAAGAATCGCCATCTTGACCTTGGCGTACGACCTTGGAAACCGAAACTCTTTAAGGGGACATAACTTCCACACCGTCGGTCTTAGAGTCTTCAAATTTGGCATGTAGGTACTTTGGCTTATGGCCGTTGTGATGATGGCATACCGGTCAAGGTCAAGGTCACGGTCAAAGAGATCGGTAGGCCTTGAAAGTGGTAAGGGTTTACAAATTGGGTTTTAAGCCATATTTTCCACGTTTGTACTTGACAGAAGCGCTTCAGATTGTGTGGTACTGTATACCCTAGAGTAGAAAACATCCGAGCATAAATGATCGCCATGCTGACATTGACCTTGAAGTGTGACCTTGTTTCTGTTGTTTTCTTGTCACTCAAACTCTGCCGTTTCCCCTGGTATGGCCACAGTCTGAGGACGAGTGCTGCTGCAGCAAAGAGCGGCGCAAGGTGCACGACATGAGGCACCAGGTGTCGGACCGCTACTGCAACATCCCCTGCATGGGCGACATCTTCAAGGCCAAGCCTTACGACGGCACCCAGTGCGTGGGCACGCCCGAAATCGACAGAGTCACCGTGAAGACCTTCACTGCCTGGGACACCGAGGGTATGTGACCTTGGATGTTGAAAGTGAGTTGAGTTCTTTAGCGGAGGTTTGCACTCAGTGAAGTGGGCAGAGCCTGAGATGGACGGGGGTCATCTTGAAGACCTTCACCGCCTGTGACACCGAGGGTATGTCACTTTGGATGTTGAAAGTGAGTTGAGGTCCTTGGTGGAGGTTTGCACCCAGTGAAGTGGGCAGAGCCTGAGATGGAATGGGTCACCTTGAAGACCTTCACCGCCTGGGACACCGAGGGGATGTTGAAAGTGAGTTGAGGTCCTTGGTGGAGGTTTGTGCACCCAGTGAAGTGGGCAGAGCCTGAGATGGAATGGGTCACCTTGAAGACCTTCACCGCCTGGGACACCGAGGGTATGTCACTATTGGATGTTGAAAGTGAGTTGAGGTCCTTGGTGGAAGTTTGCACTAAGTATGGGCCCGAGATCGACGGGGTCATACTGAAAATCTTCACTGCCTGGGACACCCAGGGTATGTGTATGTTGGTCAATTAGAGATGAATTGATTTGAAAATGAGTCGAGTTCCTTGGCGGAGGTTTCCACCCAGTATGTGGGTAGGTCCGAGATGAACGGGGTCACCGTGAAGACCTTCACTGCCTGGGACACCGAGGGTATGTATGGATGTTGGGCTACTAACTAGTAGTAGGGATCCATCAGTTTGAAGCTCAAGTTACATCCTTTGTTGCTTTGACCCTTTACTCAAATGGCTTTTATCATTGGTTGCCATTAGCCTGTGGTAGGGGCCAACAGTAACATGAGAGCTGTACAGTAAATGATTTTCTACAGTTATGGAATATCACGGTACAGCTTAGTCTTTTGTGGAAGACAATGACTCCAGAACTAGGGGAGCACGGATTTTTAGTGCTGCAACCAAAGGGATCGGTTAACCTTTGCTGGACCTTCTCCAACCCCAGCCGAAATCCTTTTGGCCGAGGGAGTAGGGGAGTATCCCTGGGCAAGGCATCTCCACTATAATGAACACATTTTGGCCCAGCCCACCGGAATAGCAGTTGCCCTACAGTTCGCTTTCCACTCCCCTTGTGTTTATTTTCTTTCTGTTCAGAAATGATGGAAGAGGGCATGCCCAGTGAGCCCAAAAGTGTCTTCTCTGCCACGGCTGGGTGGATTGCACCGCAGTTCAGTTAGTAGCATTTTCCTCACTTCTTTTCCTTTTCCTTGGCTTCTTCTGTCAAGTAAGGTCGGAGTTTTTCAAGCCTGTAAATTATATAATGTTTTTTCCGGGTCGGTAAGAACGAACTATCAGCGACGATCGGCGCTATTGGCGACGATCAGCGCTATCGGCGACGATCGGCGCAACGATTGGCCCGGGTCAGTAAGAACTAAGGATCGGCGCTATCGGCGACGATCGGCGCGACGATCGGCCCTACATATTTTGTCAATCAGCCCTCTCCAACACCCCTCTCTCTCTCTCCTCTTTCTCTCCATCCCAGTCTCTCGAAAGCACACAATGTCTCTCTGTGCGTGTGTGTATGTGTGTTAACCCTTTCACCGCCAATGATTTAACACCCACGTTATTAAAACCCTCGAAATCAGGGTCTGTTATTCAATGACATTGTGTTCCTAAATTTGGGCAGTGAGGAATGTGTTACAGAGAAATCCCACAATATTGCAGACAAAATCTTGTTTCTATCCAGTTAAGTGTTAATGGACATTTTTGGCTCAAAGATGGCTGGCGGTGAAAGGGTTAATGTGTGTCTGTTTGTGCGTAGGTGCGTTTTTCTCTGAGTGTGAGTGTGCTGCACGCACACGATCGCGCTTGTAAACTAGTTCATACTACTACAAACATGTGCGCCGATAGCGCCGATCCTTAGTTCTTACCGACCCGGGCCGATCGTTGCGCCGATCATCGCCGATTTTCGCCAATAGCGCCGATCGTTGTCCGATCGTCACTGATCGTCGCCGATTGTCAGTTCTTACCGACCCTGTTTTTCCAGCCTCAACTATTCACAAACCAGATTCAACACCAACAGCAACTTTATGTCAAGGAAACGGATGGTGCAAGATCGTTTAATCAATTGATAAGAGAATGTGAGGATACGATTAACGGGGCTTCTGAAAACGTACATATTGTGCGTATTTACGCACTAGAGCTCTCAAATCACCCCCTAGATTATGAAACTGTGCGTGAGATTTACACTTTAACCCTTTCGCCGCCAATGTCGCATTTATGCACCACAATGGTTTACAACCATGTCCCTAAAACACATCAAATCAGGGCCTGTTATCCGAAGACCTTATTTTCTTATTTTGGGAGGTAAGGATAGACGTAATGTTATACATGTCAATGAGGAATTCCCAATATTGCAGATATTTTTTTCTCTACCCAGTTAAGTTTAATGAGGCATTAAAATGATTACGCGTGCGTGAACACAACCGTTACTTAGGTTTGTGACGTTCTACGCATTTCAATCGTCTGTTTGGCCTCTATTTCTGCCACATGCTGTCTAGGCTTAGATCTAGTTTGCAGGCGATGGAACTTCTCCCATGTTTTCGCCTTTGCCCCTTAAAATTTGCAACTGAGGGTGAAAATACCCGTTATAATTCTAAACAGTGGGTGAGCGCACCCCTCTAGAGGGTAAAAGATCAGAAGCCGTGGTTAGAGAAAGCGATTTGGGGGGCAGTTTTATGAAACCAAAAGGGATAGGGGTAGGTGGGGTGAGGTGATAGGGGGCTGATGCTCATTTATGCTTATGAAAACAAATAACCACAAAGAAATTAATCACACGGAAATAAGCAAGATTCAGTAGTATTGTAATTGTCTTGTATTTAGTGCTCATTTGTGCTTATGGAAAAAAATAATTAATCAAAAAGAAATCAATCGCAAGCAAATAAGCAAGTCTACCTCGTTGTAAGTCTCTTGTGCTTTCAGAAAAGCAGCGCTTTGAAGTGAAGGATAGCATCTATCAGTATCTTCTGGACAACCGAAAGTCACCGATAAAAGTACGAAAGAAGAGGAACGCCAACAACACGCTGAGGGAAAACTTCACCCCAAGTCCGCTGAATGGCCTGCAAAGAAACGTCAGTGAAAGCCTTGACCTCAAAGATAGCGGGACGCCTTGGAGGAGAACAATGATGGACAGTCCATCCAAGGAGGACAGCGGCAAACCATTGAAACGCGGAATGACAGAACGAGCATCTAAGAAAGACGAATCAACTTTGAAGAAAGGCGGGATCAAAAGTGAGTCGGGGGAAGAAAGCGACGAATCTCTGAAGAAGAGAATGGCGAAAAGTATGACGAAGGAAGAAGGAAACGGTAAAACTTTGAAAGACAGAAAGACAGAGCGCGTTTCGGGAAAAAAACGTGACGACGAAGCTCTGAAGGAATTGACAGATATCAAATGGAAGGAAGAAAACAATAAAGATTTGACGGAGGGAAGGTTGGAAAGAAATTCCAAGGAAAAAAGCAACGGAGTTCTGGAGAAGAGCATAATGGAAAGTAAGCTCAAGGAAGAAAGCAACGGAGTTCTGGAGAATAGCATAATGGAAAGTAAGCTCAAGGAAGAAAGTGACGGAGCTCTGGAGAAGAGCATAATGGAAAGTAAGCTCAAGGAAGAAAGTGACGGAGTTCTGGAGAAGCGCATAATGGAAAGTAAGCTCAAGGAAGAAAGTGACGGAGCTCTGGAGAAGCGCATAATGGAAAGTAAGCTCAAGGAAGAAAGTGACGGAGCTCTGGAGAAGCGCATAATGGAAAGTAAGCTCAAGGAAGAAAGTGACGGAGCTCTGGAGAAGCGCATAATGGAAAGTAAGCTCAAGGAAGAAAGTGACGGAGCTCTGGAGAAGAGCATAATGGAAAGTAAGCTCAAGGAAGAAAGTGACGGAGCTCTGGAGAAGCGCATAATGGAAAGTAAGCTCAAGGAAGAAAGTGACGGAGCTCTGGAGAAGAGCATAATGGAAAGTAAGCTCAAGGAAGAAAGTGACGGAGCTCTGGAGAAGCGCATAATGGAAAGTAAGCTCAAGGAAGAAAGTGACGGAGCTCTGGAGAAGAGCATAATGGAAAGTAAGCTCATGGAAGAAAGCGACAGAGCTCTGGAGAAGCGCACAATGGAAAGTAAGCTCAAGGAAGAAAGCGACGGAGCTCTGGAGAAGCGCATAATGGAAAGTAAGCTCAAGGAAGAAAGCGACGGAGCTCTAGAGAAGCGCATAATGGAAAGTAAGCTCAAGGAAGAAAGTGACGGAGCTCTGGAGAAGAGCATAATGGAAAGTAAGCTCAAGGAAGAAAGCGGAGCTCTGAAGAACAGCATAATGGAAAGTAAGCTCAAGGAAGAAAGCGGAGCTCTGAAGAACAGCATAATGGAAAGTAAGCTCAAGGAAGAAAGCGGAGCTCTGAAGAACAGCATGATGGAAAGTAAGCTCAAGGAAGAAAGCGGAGCTCTGAAGAACAGCATGATGGAAAGTAAGCTCAAGGAAGAAAGCGGAGCTCTGAAGAACAGCATAATGGAAAGTAAGCTCATGGAAGAAAGCGGAGCTCTGAAGAACAGCATGATGGAAAGTAAGCTCAAGGAAGAAAGCGGAGCTCTGAAGAACAGCATAATGGAAAGTAAGCTCATGGAAGAAAGTGACAAATCGCTAAAGGAGGGAATGACAGAAATCGTGTCAAAGGAAGAACGCAATGAAGCTCTAAAGGAGAAAATGATGAAGAATAGGCCAAAGAAAGAAAACAGCGAAGCTCTGGAGAAGAGAATGATGAAAAGCAAGTCCATGGAAAAAAGCAACACAGCTGTGAAGGGGAGAATGATGAAACGTACGTCCAAGGAAGAAAACAACGAACCTGTCTTGAAGGAGAGAATGGCAGAAAGTAAGTCCAAGGAACAAAGCAACGGAGCTCTGAAGGCGAGAGTGATGGAAAGTAAGTCCAAGGAAGAAAAGAATGTGATGGAGAGAATGATGAAAAGTGCGTCCAATGAACAAAGCAATCGAGCTCTGAAGGGAAGAATGATGGAAAATAAGTTCAAGGACGACAGCAAAGCGCCTTTGAAGAAAAGAATGATTGAACGTGTGTCGAAAACGTCCGGTGGGAACACAAGCAAAGAAAAACGAATCAAGATCACCAGGATGGACCTGTCTCACTGGCTGTCAGTGACAAATATCGGGAGAGGCAAACCTGGCAAAAACATGAAACAGAACGTCAAACCTGTAGACTACCGTCAAATGATTCTGAAAGCTCATCGCGCAGTGAAAAGTACCAACAAAAATGGCATTGCTAAAAGCAATCCTCTGAAATTCATGAAGGAAGCCATGGTGCCAAGAAAGTTCAACAGCAACAAGAGCAACAACCAGTTTTCTAAAGATCGTCTCCCCACCGAGGATCAGACGTCAGGTGCTGTCAGCGGGGTTGAGAAAATGAACACGAGGAGTCACAACTTGAAAAACTTCAACCTGGTTGTGAAAAACCAACAGAATGTCAACAAGATCGCACCAACAAATTTCCTTAAACATAGTGTCTTCAGAATACCGAACTGGCAGAAGACGTCAAATACTATCCTTCCCCCAAGAAAGAACAGTCTAAGTAAGCAAGTCGAAAATCTCATTAAATTCGGGAAAGGCCTGCCGAAAAACCCGGACACCTTCACCTTCTCAGCAGTAACCAAACTGTGGAACATGAAGATGAGCGTGAAGAGAGTCGTCGAACAGCAAAGAGAAGCCTCGGGGCGGTTCTTCAAGAAATTCGTCAGTGGAAAAGCCACCATAGCAATAGGCTCAGTGGACAACGAACTGAAAAAGATGTGGAGAAGAATCGCTGGAAGATGGCCGTGGATGAAGGGGGCTGTTATTAGGGGCAGAGATCGGATGACTGCGATGGTGGGCAGAAAGAAGAAGGTCAAGAATCCTTGGGTCAGAGGCAAGAGACCCAAGTTCTTACCAACATGGCTGATGATGGAATTAGGCAAGATCGGCAGTGAGTTGGTTTGGTTTTGGTTGTGGCTGTTGTTTGTTTCGTGTGTTTTTTTAGATTCACATACATATATATTACACATGCAATCGCTCACGTGTGCACACATACTTACAACGCATGCGTATACAGCCATTCACCTGCACCCACTCAATATGCAGATCTACTTGTGTACAGGGAGAAGCACACACCTTGTACACATACACACTATATACGCATATATACACACGCACTAGTAAAAAGGTTTGCATAATGTAATACTGCTGTGATCAGAACGCTAGAAGTCAACGAGCCATAGCAAGTGGCCTAAATGCCCACATGCACAAATGTATCATTTTGCTAGTCAGCAATGTTGTATTTCATTTCGTGCAAGTACAAACTTAATGTTACAAGTAATAGTTATATTGGTTCTAGTCTCGCTGATGCTGATGTTACTCCCAGTGAGTATAACGATGATGATAATGATGATGATAATAATGATGATTATGATGATGATGGTGATTCAATGACACATCAATAAATGTGTACATATATAATTATACACATGCAAACAAATTAATTTTGCATACTCATGCATGGATGAGAATAGATGTTTTAAACGGAAGGTTTTTTTAAAGATCAACTCATAGTTTTCATCTTTTTTTTCTAATCGAGCGATAAGTTTTAATGCGTTTTATGCTTTCAGAAAACCATCACGTTCAAAACAAGAACAGGTATTTCCAGCGCAGTCGGTATCCCCACAGACAACCTTCAAAGACCGCCCAGAAACGGAATGCCATCAATGAACTGCCAGAGAACTTCACGGAAAGTGGACAGCATGGCCATTTAAACGATGCCGCCCAAACGAAACCCATCACTCGGGTGAACAATGTCGATGTTCACACCGTACCCACACAGAGAACGACTGTGGAAACCACGGTCATCATTGTCACAAAACTCCCCGGGGGACGCACGCACGTTGAGGTCAAAAGGATGAACATGACCCAGTGTGCTATGATGAATGACGTCGTCCCCAAAGAGACGCCTAAGAAGCGCGCTAATAAGGAAGTCGCCAGCCAAGACCCCAGCATCAACAAGATGGCGCGAAGAAATCACGTGACCAAACATGAATTAAGAGATAACGCTGGAATGAAGGACAAGAAGCCCGGGGAGTTACTGAAGACAGACACCATTGCACAGGACTCAAACAACAGTGACCGCCTCTCTCACCCATCTCTTAACGCCAAAGTAGAGGAAAGTGTGGATCAGAACACTGGCAATGAGGTGAAAGAGACGGGCATTATCAACGGCTTGAAGAATGTGGCAGCAGACATCAAACAAGAAGCCGACAAGACATCAAAGGCAGCTGTCAACCTCCAGGGAAGCTTCAACTCACTTGGTGTAACGAATCTCGCTCACAATCCCCATTTCGCAACGAAAAGAAACAACAACATCCAAAATAAGGACACTATGCAAAAGCTTAGAAAGGAAAGTCCAACCGCTACTCTTTCACTCAAGATCATGAACAAGATCCAAAAGGTGTATGCAGGCACAGTTCGTGAACTAAAGAAACTCTTCAACTCGTTCCTAAAGAAGGAAAATGCAAAAACGGGCAGAAACACGCCAGATTCGCTCGGTATAAAGCTGAAGAAGCTAAAGAGGAGAGCAGCTAGAAGAAAGCGGGGGAGAAAGGTTCCCGAAGGACCCAGCAAGATGCCTGAACTGCTGGGCAGCATGGATGATGACATGGTGCCGGTCAAGAGACGCAAGACACAGGAAGTTCCCGTCATCGAGCAAGAAAACACGGGCGTCAAGGTCATGGACAGTGAGTGTTGACATAAAGGCCTAAATGTTGGATTAGACTAGAAGGGAGGCTCTATAGCAAGGCACTGTCATGTCTCATTACAACAGTACAAAGTTGCCAGTCAAGGCATGCGGTAGCGCGTCGCTGTGTATCAATGCCCGGTTATTTTTCATTGTCTTGATATTGTACCCGGTAGATTAAGAACGTTCTTGTGACTGATTGAAACCTGCCTTACAGCATTGCTTAATGATACATGTACTAGTCATACGTTAGAAGTCACATTTAAGTTTGTTGTTAGTCTTGAAAAGGGTTAATGAGACATTACTGTCTTGTGTATGCTTCACGTTCAGTGATTGATGC
>JAGGCT020000627.1:35000-90000 GCA_017654935.2 Phymorhynchus buccinoides | reverse complement strand
GGGTGAAGGTGGGGTTTTTTAGTCCGTCACCAAGACGGATTATTGCGATCGTCTGGTTTGTCTGTTATTTTTTTTTTTTTTTTTTTTTTTTTTTTTGTCTGTCCCAAGGATATCTCCCGAACCGCTGGACCGAATCGCGTCAAATTTTGTGTGAAGGTGTGCCTCCTTAATAGGAAAACCATTTTGCCGTCGTGACCTTGGCCTTGACGTACGACCTTGAAAACCGAAAATCTATTAGCCATATCTCGGGCACCGATCAACATAGGATATTGAAACTTGGTATGAAGGTGGTTTGGCTTATGTCCGTTCTGATGAGGGCATACCGATCAAGGTCAAGGTCAAGGTCAAAAAGATCGCTGGAGCCTGAAAATCGGAGGGTCATTTTTTTCTCCTTCTGTCTGTCCCAAGGATATCTTTCGAACGGGTTGACAGAATCACGTCAAATTGTGTGTGTGCTGGTGTGTCACCATGAGAGGAAGGCATCCGCGCAAACCATTTTGCCGTCGTGACCTTGACCTTGGCGTACGACCTTGAAAACCGAAAATCTTTCAGGGGCCATAACTCCCACACCGTTAGTGTTAGAGTCTTCAAATTTGGCATGAAGGTACTTTGGCTTATGCCCGTTCTGATGGTGGCATACCGATCAAGGTCAAGGTCACGGACCGGGCGATCAGTAGGCCTTGAAAGTGGTAGGGGTCTACACATTGGGTTTTAAGCCATATTGTCCACATTGGTACTTGACAGAAGCGCTTCAGATTGTGTGTGGTACTGTATACCCTAGAGAAGAAAACATCCGAGCATAAATTATCACCATGCTGACCTTGACCTTGAAGTGTGACCTTGAAAACCGAAATTTCCTTCTTTGCGCTATATGTTTCTTCTTCAAGCTGTATCTCGTGAACTAGAAGACAGAATCCCTTCCAATTTTGTGTCAGGATGTGACACTCTACGGGGTGTCGCAAGTGCGTGGCATTGCTGGTGACGGACATGTCTGCCGCTCGGCGACGCCCTTGTTCTTCATATTTCCGCGTTTTGTATTTTATCGAACGGATTATTAAACTGTATTCTGCAATTTGCTTTACAGTATGTATGCTCTAGGGCGAAATTGAAATCATACTTTCCTGTTGGTACCATGCTCTGAAAATTTGAAGGCGAATGATTTGTGAAATGTCCTTTTAATTTAGAGGATGACACACGCTGTTTCCCTTTGTTAAAATAACATAAAAATAACGGACTCTATAAGATCGCGAAGGCAGACGGCGGATAGCTCACTCACGAGGTTGACCTCGTAATCCAATACAATAGGGCATTTGCCACGAGTGTTCGTTCTCTATACCAGACTACTAATTTGCCCGCACTCGTTCTGCCCGAGTTACGCTGACCTTTCTAATTCAACTCTCTAAATTCAACTCAGTGAATGTCAAGGTCGTCCTCACGTGGCAAATGCCCTATTCCAGGAAAATGCGCGTGCGTGTCTCTTGGGTCGCGTGCGTGGAGAGAGAGAGAGGGGGGAGAGAGAGAGAGAGAGAGAGAGAGAGAGGGTGTGTCTGTGCGTATGTTTTCCATTGGCTTTCTATTTATAATTTTGTTTGAGAAATAAATTTTATTGGACGTGCTTCTGAATCTATATGGGTCAAAGGGTGATTGAGCAATCCGTTTGAGATTCTTTCGACTTCTCATAGAGTTCTCTACTTTTGAGTTAGTTTAACAACGGACACATCGTCGAACAGCGTGTGTCATCCTCTAAAATAGAAGATTATTTTGCAAGATATTTGCCTTCAAATGTTCGTAACATCGTACCAAAAGGGAAGTATCCCTATATAGTAATTTGTATGATTCGCCCTAGAGTAGTGGATATGCACGTTCTTATTCGCAGGTCTATAGTGCATGTGCTCACATATTCACGATTCGAAGTTTGCTTTGTTATTTGTTCTCATTTTGTTGTTCTTTTAACGTATAGAGAAATAAAAGTTTCAAAAAGATACAAATAATGGGTCTTTTACTTGTTGCTCGTGTTTTTGAAGTGTCATGATTATTGTGTGTGGGTTTTTTTGTTTGTTTGTTTCGAATTTAGCGTTTTTAAAAAATTTCTCAAATTTTCAAACATCTTCGCAAATCTTTCATTAAAAACGCTTTGAAATCAGTTTTTTTAATTCCATCGCTCAGGTTACGTTTCTTGTCTGTGTTGATTGTACTGTTTGCTTCATCAACCATACAAAACGCTTATTCTTCTTCGATCGCTCAGTTTCCTGTCATATGAGCGCAGATGCGTCATGCTGCCGTTATGCGCCCAACTAAGAAATAGTTGGACCCAGCAGGTCTGTCTTTGGCTGGAAATGTTTTATTTTATAAGAATTTCTATTAAAAAATTAAAGAAAGGCGAGAGAATGGACCAGTAAGGCAGAAAGATAGTAGATGACAGTAAGCAAAGGGAAAAGGCAGAGTCAAAGACAGTGACAAGCACATAATTTCCAGAATGCGAGGGAACTATTTGTACGAAAGATCCCCGGTATCACCACGGGGGGGGGGGGGGATACAATTTTTTAAAATGAAATTGTGTGCGGGTTACTGTATCACCAAAGCAATGTTTTTCCAATTGATTATCACTAGCGCAACGCCTAGTACCGGTAACGCCTAGTACCGGTAACGCCAAGTACTGGTAATGCTGAGTACCGGTTCGCCGGGTCCGCGAAATATTATATTATTACTTTTGTCTCTCTCCCTCTTCCATCTTCTTCTCTCATCCCGTTCCACCCCATCCCTCGCTAAAGTAATCTCCGCTCTCACTCGGTGAATAGCGGGATATTGTACCTCGCTAAAGTAATCTCCGCTCTCCAACCCTTTTCTTGCCCGCGCACGCGCAGTACTGAGTTCTTTCTGTGTAAACTGTTGTGGACGGCTTGAAATGCCGGGTCCACGCAAATGTAAATTGGCTCATATCGCACGCGTTTATGAATGGATGCTGTTAAAATTTCGCACCAAGATAGTCACTATCCCTGTTCATGCACGTTCCAAATTTCGAGTCAATGTCGGGTCTCGTTTTGCTGCGGTTTGTGAAACGGTCAAGCGGCGCATATCGCGCGCATTTATAAATCGATTTGCTTCCACACAGCTTCCACACGCTTGGCACACAGATAGTCAATGTCCCCGGTCATCTACCTTCCAAATTTGAAGGCAATCCGTCCAGAAATACCGGAGATACGGGCGCCGAGAGGCCTGTGGATACGCGTTTGACGCATTTGCCAAACCGCGCAAATTGGTTGCCGTTGCCATTGCCATTAGGGCTGATAGCTAATTTGAAGCGATTCGGTCGAAAAACGGCGGAGTTATAAGGCCCGTTCTGTGTTTCACATGGACGGACGGACGGACAGTTGTCTTTTAATATAATGATTATCGTTTTGATATAATATCTCTTTTACCTTTGCCCTAAAGATGAGTCTTTCTTGTTGGATGCTTGTTTGTGCTTTTACATCTCTCTCTCTCTCTCTCTCTCTCTCTCTCTCTCTCTCTCTCTCTCTCTCTCTCTCTCTCTCATACACACAACGTGCGCACGCATCGGCACACAGATGATGTTTATCAACATGAATTCAAGTCTTCATGCAAACAATGTACCTTTTTTTATTACCCAAAGAAGTCACAGACTCGTCATCCTTTGTAAAAAAAGCACAAAAAAAGCATGCCTTTCAGATTTTTCTCTCTGCTAGTGCTATCGTTCAATGAAAACATCCAGTACTAAATATTAAAGGTGAACCCGGGCGGATGAGTTTTTGCAAGAAACAGGTCGAGATCACCAGAAAAACAACCTTTTCAAGGATCGGAACACCAACTTTGCTCTGGTTTCCTAGAAATTAAGCCACCAAAAAGGCGATTCCTCCTTGGCGGAGATGCCGGAGAGAGTAGCCATTTTCGATGGAGTGAGTGGAGGTCACTCATTGTGGTTGAAGCGTTTTCTTTTTTTGTAGTGCAGTAAAAAAAAAATTGGAGCTTTTTCAACTGTATAAAATATAAATTTAAAAAATCAAAAAAATCTTGCATTGCGAAAATGTCGTGCAAACGATTTGGCGGCTTCCAGCACCTCCGCCAAGGAAAAATCGCCGATTAGACAGTTTGATTTATAGGAAACCAGAGCAAAGTGAGTGTTGCAATCTCTGTAAAGCCGTGTTTTCCTGGTGATCTCGACATATTTCTTACAAAAACTCATCCGTCAGAGTGCCCCTTTAAGCGATGGCTCGTCCTACTTTCTGCTATGGTACAAAATGTTACCAGACCAGTTAAAGAAAAAACCCCATGCAATTTATAATGTTCAAATCATCCAAACAATATGCACATTTCTGAAAGAAACTACACACACAACAACAAAACCACCAAGCGCTCGGAAACACAAGCCAAACACTTCAACTTGAATCAACGTGAATGTGCCGTGTAATTATCCTCCTTAATATGCTTAATACCAAATAATCGAAACACACGTTCTTTTATTTTGTCATTCTTTTCCCCACACATCAATACAGTGTTAGGGCGGGGACACATTAGACGCGGAAGTTACGCACGGAAAACTATAAATAAGTAAGAGAAAGAAGGGAAGGGAAAATATACGGATTTGGGAAAATACTGACATGTACGTGCGCTTAGTATTATTTTTTCTCCCCTTTCTTTCTTTTACTTATTTAAGGATTGCGCGTCGGATTTCCGCATTTACTGTGTACACGGCCTAATAGTGCTAGTAATGATAATTATTATTATACCAGCGTGTATGACTGTGTTGCCATGGGGAGAGAGTGAAAAACAACAACTTGTATGTTGATGATCCTATAGGTCTCCGTCCGCGTTAACACATTTCGCTAGTTCTCCATGACAACACAATGTTAATGCTACTAGGGGAAGACGGGGTAAAAAGCGCATGGGCGGGTAAGAAGCCCACCTCAATTATCTCATGAAATAAAGAAAATTTCAGTCAAATTTGCCCATGGGACGAATGCTAGACATTAACGCTCGTCTCATGGGCAAAATGAGACTGAAATTTGCTTCATTTCATGAGATAATTGGGGTGGGCTTCTTACCCGCCCATGCGCTTTTTACGCCGTCTTCCCCTATCATCGTAACATTTCAATATCACGGTGCTAGTGTGACAAAACTATTTCCAAATAGTACGCCGTTGCATTGCTTTGCTATCATATCACGTAAAATCAACCAATCGTGTTATCGCTGCACTGACACCCCCCAAACCGTCCCAGACGACAAAAGCGAAAGCAAAGGCGAGGAACCAAAAACGAAAGCAAAGGCGAGGAACCGGAGCAAGGGAGGTGTGGAAAAGGGGGGTTGGGTAGCAGACTCTGGAGCTGACATGACAAACAGCGTGTAACTCGAGCTGATTTACATTTCCTTGTTGTTCCAAGAGTGACCGTGACCTTCAGTACGCAACGGTAAAGACGGGGAGGAACCCGTTTGACGGGTGGAGCTTGCCCCTTCAGCATTCACTGGGAGGGGGGGGGGGGGGGAGGACGATTTGCTGCTGTCCGTGTACGTGTCTGGGTGTCCGCCAGAGCTGTCCTCTTTAGTTCTGGAAGGCATCACAGGGCTTTCCATCAACATGTCGTGCAAGGAGAGAGGAAAACATGTATAGTACGTCGATGAAACGGGCTACCAGCCAACCCTGCCAACCCACTCCATCCCCAGTACTACCTCTCTCCCCTTCCACACACCCCTCCTCGTGTTTGTTCCAAGCTTTTATTCTCCAAAGGTAGTGCCCCCCGCCCCCTCATGTTCCAAGCTTATATTTCTCAAGGTTATGGTTCTCTCCATTGCATGAATATAACTCACTCACTCTCTCTCTCTCTCTCTGTCTCTCTCTCTCTCTCTCTCTCTCTCTCTCTCTCTCTCTCTCTCTCTCTCTCTCTCTCTCTCTCTCTCTCGTTATATACACATAAGCACGCACTGACACATCAATTTGGGTTTCAACATGAAATCGTACAATATGAGCAGACCAAAGATGTACTCTGATCTGTATTGTCCAAAAAATGGCATATACCCAACCTGCTGTGTTAGGGGGAAAAAACCCAACAGATTTGTTCTGGTCTGCAAAATGTCATGTACAAACTGTCGGGCAAAACGTATCAGATATTGTCACATGCTTCGAAGCGGTGAATTGAAGTTGACTGGTAATAATATACTGTATTATGAATGTAAGAATGGGACAATAACTGGGTACATCACGATAGTCCGACGTTTAAAGTCCCGACGTGGCAATGCATGGCAATAATCCGACAGGCAGTTGTTTTGAAACATTGTGTCCGAAGAGGCATCGGTCCAACATGGCAATAGTCCGACAGCTCAGAGAGAGATGGGGAAGCGGAAAGGAGTTAGGATGCATTATCAACAACGGCTAGGCTTGCTTTGGGTATCAAGGAGAGGGAGGGGGGAGGGGGAGACATACAAACAGGTAGACATCACAGGCAGAGATAGAGAAAACAATATGTTGACAGACAGACATAGGTAGACAGAGACGGGACAGACAAAGATCACAGTTCTTTCATTCAAGCCACATTTTTATGGGCGATAATCGATTTCAAAATAGTAATTCTAATTCGGATATTGTCACATGCTTCGAAGCGGTGAATTGAAGTTGACTGGTAATAATATACTGTATTATGAATGTAAGAATGGGACAATAACTGGGTACATCACGATAGTCCGACGTTTAAAGTCCCGACGTGGCAATGCATGGCAATAATCCGACAGGCAGTTGTTTTGAAACATTGTGTCCGAAGAGGCATCGGTCCAACATGGCAATAGTCCGACAGCTCAGAGAGAGATGGGGAAGCGGAAAGGAGTTAGGATGCATTATCAACAACGGCTAGGCTTGCTTTGGGTATCAAGGAGAGGGAGGGGGGAGGGGGAGACATACAAACAGGTAGACATCACAGGCAGAGATAGAGAAAACAATGAGACAGACAGACATAGGTAGACAGAGACAGACAGACAGAGACAGACAGAGACAGACAGACATAGGTAGACAGAGACAGACAGACATAGGTAAACAGAGACAGACAGACAGAGACAGACAGACAGAGACAGACATAGGTAGACAGAGACAGACAGACATAGGTAGACAGAGACAGACAGACATAGGTAGACAGAGACAGACAGACATAGGTAGACAGAGACAGACAGACATAGGTAGACAGAGACAGACAGACATAGGTAGACAGACAGACATAGGTAGACAGAGACAGACAGACATAGGTAGACAGAGACAGACAGACATAGGTAGACAGAGACAGACAGACATAGGTAGACAGAGACAGACAGACATAGGTAGACAGAGACAGACAGACATAGGTAGACAGAGACAGACAGACATAGGTAGACAGAGACAGACAGACATAGGTAGACAGAGACAGACAGACATAGGTAGACAGAGACAGACATAGGAAGACAGAGACAGACAGACATAGGAAGACAGAGACAGACAGACAGACAGAGACAGACAGACATAGGTAGACAGAGACAGACAGACATAGGTAGACAGAGACAGACAGACATAGGTAGACAGAGACAGACAGACATAGGTAGACAGAGACAGACAGACATAGGTAGACAGAGACAGACAGACATAGGTAGACAGAGACAGACAGACATAGGTAGACAGACAGACAGACATAGGTAGACAGAGACAGACAGACATAGGTAGACAGACAGACATAGGAAGACAGAGACAGACAGACATAGGAAGACAGAGACAGACAGAAAATCAGGCAGATAGAAAGAGACAGACAGATTAACAGAGAGAAAGCAGGCAAGCAGAGAGAGAGAGAGAGAGAGAGAGAGAGAGAGAGAGAGAGAGAGAGAGAGAGAGAGAAAACTTGAAAACTTGAACTTTATTTTTCAAGGATAAAGATTTTAGGCAACGCCGAGAGAGAGAGAGAGAGAGAGAGAGAGAGAGAGAGAGAGAGAGAGAGAGAGAGAGAGAGAGAGAGAGAGAGAGAGAGAGAGAGAGAGAGAGAGGGGTGGGTGGGTGAGGGGGCATGCACCCATACAACACGTCGAACCAACTAACTCCACGTCGGACAAAAAGTGTGTCGGACTGGTGACACGTCGGACCAATGTCGCTCAGAACTTTAAACGTCGGACCAATTCCACGTCGAAACTTTACACGTCGGACTATCGAGATGACACCCAACTAAAACATCTCGACTCTTTGCCAGTCACAGCAAGAAAACAAAAGGAAACAACGCCACTCTCCCCCCCAAAAAAACCCCCAAAGTCCTGTTGATAAAGCCTAGGGTACCATGCAGTGACATGGATTTTTGGGATGAACTGTCTAGGAACTAGTAGTGGGGTGGAGATAGAAAGAATACAAGGAGGGGGGTGGGGGGGTGGGGGGGTGTACATGACAAAGAGACATGGCCATTTTTTTCGCTCTCTGTTTCCCTCAAAAGTTTTCGAGAGGCCATTGGCATCCTACAGAAAAAATGGGGGAAGAAACCTATTTTCCGGGACACAAATTCTTATGTTTCAGCGTTCCCGTAATTTCCCGGACACAAATTCTGCTTTTTCAGCGTTTCAATTTCCCGGACACAAATCCTGCTTTTTCAGTGTTTCCCATTTCCCGGACACAAATCCTGCTTTTTCTGTGTTTCCCATTTCCCGGACACAAATCCTGCTATTTCAGCATTTCCCATTTCCTGGACACAAATCCTGCTTTTCCAGCATTTCCCATTTCCCGGAAAACAAATCCTGCTTTTTCAGCGTTTCCCATTTCATTTTGACACAAATTCTGCTTTTTCAGCGTTTCCCATTTCCCGGACACATATTCTGCTTTTTCAGCGTTTCCGATTTCTGGGACACAAATTCTGCTTTTTCAGCATTTCCAATTTCCCGGTCACAAATCCTGCTTTTTCAGCGTTTCCCATTTCCGGGACACAAATCCTGCTTTTTCAGCGTTTCCCATTTCCCGGACACAAATCCTGCTTTTTCAGCGTTTTCCATTTTCCAACACAAATCCTGCTTTTTCAGCGTTCCCATTTCCCGGACACAAATCCTGCTTTTTCAGTGTTTCCCATTTTCCCGGACACAAATCCTGCTTTTTCAGCGTTCCCATTTCCCGGACACAAATCCTGCTTTTTTAGCGTTTCCTATTTCACGGGACACAAATCCTGCTTTTTCAGTGTTTCCCATTTATCCTGGACACAAATCCTGCAGCATTTCCCATTTTCCCGGGACACAAATCCTGCTTTCAGTGTTCCCATTTCCCGGGCACACATCCTGCTATTTCAGCATTTCCCATTTCCCAGACACAAATCCTGCTTTTTCAGCATTTCCCATTTTCCTGGACACAAATCCTGCTTTTTCAGCGTTTCCCATTTCATTTTGACACAAATTCCGTTTGATCAGCGTTTCCCATTTCCGGGACACAAATTCTGCTTTTTCAGCGGTTCGCATTTTCCCAGACACAAATTCTGCTTTTTCAGCGTTCCCATATCACGGCCACAAATTCTGCTTTTTCAGCATTTCCCATTTCCGGGACACAAATTCTGCTTTTTCAGCAGTTCTCATTTCCTGGACACAAATCCTGCTTTTTCAGCGTTTCCCATTTCATTTTGACACAATTTCTGCTTTTTCAGCGTTTCCCATTTCCGGGACACAAATTCTGCTTTTTCAGAGATTCCCAATTCCCGGACACAAATTCTGTTTTTTCAGCGTTCCCATTTCCCGGACACAAATCCTGCTTTTTTAGCGTTTCCCATTTCCCGGACACAAATTCTGCTTTTTGAGCGTTCCCATTTCCTGGAGACAAATTTTGCTTTTTCAGCGTTTCCATTTCCCGGACACAAATCCTGCTTTTTTAGCGTTTCCCATTTTCCGGGACACAAATTCCGCTTTTTCAGCGTTTCCCATTTCCCGGGGAGACATCCTGCTTTTTCAGCGTTTCCCATTTCCCGGGGACACAAAATCTGCTTTTTCAGCGGTTCCCTTGGAGGAGAAATAACAGACGATATGCTTGCTGCTCATCTAAGCACTAGAATCCTCCTCTGTTGTATGCTTGGAAAGCGAGGAATGGCTTTCTTCCGAATGTGGCAGGAGGAGAGACGAAGAAGCTTGACTTGCCGGACTGTCATTACGCTCCAATCCTTCCATAGCAAACAGGCTTTCCAGATGCGGTGCAGAAGGCGTGAACTCTTTGTCAGAAGCCGGTTCTCTATCTGTTGGGTGCGTACTGTCCGGGTTGTGGTGGTAGTTCGTGACACCTGGAGAGTTCTGGTGGGTATATGAATCGAGGCCATGTTGTTGTTGTTGTAGTGGGGTCATAGCCCCCTGCGTTGGAGGTGTTTCGTCCACAGCATTCTCAGAAGTCTTCACTGGGTCCTGTCCCTTCGAAGGATCTGTTGTGTTGCTCTCAAATTCACTCGCTTTCTGAGCACCTGCCAAAGAATCAGGGTGACTTACAACAAATGTGCATCACACACACACACATACACACACACACACACACACACACACACACACAAACACGCGCACGCACGCACGCGCGCACGCGCGCGCGCGCACGCACACACACACACACACACACACACACACACACACACACACACACACACACACACTCACTTAATGTGCTTCTTCAACGTTCGTCTCTAGACACACTTTTACTTTGACTGAGTCAGGCATGGGCGCAACTCCCCAAAATGAGAAGAAAAAACCCTGAAAGGCTGGGGTCCAGGGGCCAGCCAGGCCCTGGAATGGTACAGGGTCTGAGCCCTGTTTGGGGGATCAGGGGGCAACGTGCCCCTGAAGCTGAAGCAAAAATAGAATTATAAAGACAAGCCTTGCCTAGTTGCGTTTGAAAACAATATGGCGTCACTTGAGGGAGAGAGCACTCCTGGGCTAGAGCGACCAAGTTCAAAACGCCCTGAATCGCTTGTAGTCAATGTGCCATTGCCAACTTTTTAAAATGAATTTTTTTTTTATAAAGAAAAGGAAGCTCAGCTTCTGGTAAAATTTTAAAATCTGAAATCCTTGTGAAACTGATAAAAGTTGCACCCATGCACGCGCACACGCAACGCACGCACGTACACATACATGCACACGCCAGGACGGACAGGTGGAAGGAGGAAGAGAGATAAATTTGACACGTCTCCAGAAGTTATAACCATAAACAAGGGTGTATGCCACTGACATGTCCTTCACCCATTTCTCCTGCCGCTGTTCCCCGAATATCCAACCCCCCCTCCCTCTCCACCATTCTTGAGCCACTTGGGTGATGCTGATCACAGACATATAATGGCTACGGAGATATACGGCCAATAGTTTGCAGCCTGAGGACACCGCTTGAAGGATCAACAAGGTCAAGGTAATCAATTAGTAGCGCCAAACGTGACCTTCAGCCAATCTACCAGCCTACAAAATGTGGGGGCTGTAGCTGTGAAAACGTACGAAGATATGGCTAAGAAACAAGTGGGATTGTCAAAGGTCAATGTCAAGAAGCCTAAAACATGTCTCCCATTGCATCCCTTTGGTGATGCTGATCAAGAATATACATATGAGTCTACAACCGATAATTCACAGACCACTCACTGCCTCAAGGTCAAAGTCAACAAACTTCAACAAAGTACTACCACCACCCCGCACACGCGCGCACGCACGCACACGCACGTACACACACACACACACACACACACACACACACACACACACACACACACACACACACACACACACACACACACACACTAACACACACACACACACTAATCTTGCGTTCTGTTGATCAAGAAAGTATATAGTTAAATGTGGGTGTACAGCAATGTTGTTGTTGTTTGTTTAATACTGCCACTACTGAAATTAACAAAGATCAAAGTCAAGGTCGCCAATATTTTACAGGGCACAAGACCTAATTTACGCACTCTACCAGCCTACCAAAATTGAAACCAGTGACTACTGAAAATGTAAAACATATGGCTAAAGAAAGAAGTTCACACGTCCAAGGTCACAGGGAAAGTCAAGGCTAGGAAGATAATCGCTACCCAGTATTCCAAATCAATTTAACTTAAGCCAGTATACTCACACGTTCTACGTTTGAAGACTACCTATAGCGATGTGAAAGATATGGCTATGACAAGAAAAATTCCGTTTTCAAGGTTAAGCATCAAAGTCAAGTTCAGCACGTTTTTTTTTATTTGTCTACGGATGTCTTCTACTCTTACTCTTAGGGATATACCAACACACACAAAATGGAAGCGATTTTGTCCAGCGCTAGCGGCTCAGAAGATATCCTGGAAGGGTACCCTGACTAAAAGCGATTAAGCGGCAGACCTCTTCTATTCTAAGCGACATATAATGTGAAGCAAATTTGTTCAGCGGTTCACTAGATAATAAGTCTGCATAGACAAACAAACAGACAAAGAAATACACGTGTCGAGGAGTGGCAGACACATCCCCCATTTTTACTTCCTCACCCAGTCATTCACTCGTTAGGTTACACATCATCATACAATATTTGAAGCCACCTGCCGCCCCCCATCCCCAGTTCATTCTTTTAGTGAAATATAGTTAAAGGGGTGAATGGACAAAGATTTGTGGCCTAGGGCCACTGCTCTGCTCTCACTATACCATTGCCCACCTTCAAAATGTCTCCCACTGCATTCCTGGGGGGGATGCTGATCAAGAATATTATGGTTATGGAGGTGTATGCCCAATGGTTTTCAGGCTATAGCCATCGCTAAAAGAGGCAAGGTCAAAAGTTCAGATCAAGGTCATCAACGTAATCAATACTTTGCATCACACATGTATGACCTTGGAGCAATCTACCAAGGTACCACATTTGAAATATGTAACTGCAAAAATGTAAAATAAAATAAAATGACTAACTACAATTTGACATGTGCAAAATTAAAGGTCAAAGTCAAGGGTTGATGAAGTAATCGCTATCCAGTATTCAAACTCAACTTCAGCAAACATACACACAGACCACGTTTGAAGACTTGCAACCCCAACAATGTGAAAGATACGACCACAAGGTCAAACTTCAAGGTCGAGGTAAATGTGGTTCTAATTTGTCCATGGATCTCTTTTAACTACACCACCACACAAAATGTAAAGTGAATCTGTCGGTCATGTGTGATGCAAAGTATTTACAAAGCTGAGGACCTTGACCTTGCCTCTTTGAGCGATGGCTATATATAGTGTGAAAATCATTGGGCGTAAACCTACATAACCCCATATATTCTTGATCATCATCACAGATAAGATGTTTGGGGGACTCTGGATGGGAAATGAAACGTGGTGGAGAACTTGTTGCCATACTGGGCGACATTCTTTGTTTATAACCATACCTGAGCTAATGCAACGCCTCATCAAACAAACTGTTGAGTGATTCCGTGCAGTGGTTCAAAAGCTGAGTGGGGGTGAGAACACGGTTGAAGGATTGTTGTTGTACCTGGTGACACTCCTGAGGTAGGATTTGCCCATGAATCTCTTCTGTTTTAACTAATACACAACAATCCAAAATTTAAAGCAATTCTGTCCAGCAGTTCAAAAGCTATCCTTCAGACAGTCCAATAAATAAAATTTAAAAAACAAGGGTGTTGCCAAACGGCAGCTGTCTTTTGTCCTGTTTTGCCACGCACAATTCTCAAAGTTATCAATGATGATATGGGTGTGTGGCAAACAGTTAGTGGCCAGTGCCTCAGGTCTGCACTCACCCATGCCCAAGATCAAAGGTCAAGGTCAAGAACAACAGGCTTCAACAAGTCCCCCACTGCATTCCTTGGGTAAAGAGAATCAAGAATATACTTATCGGGGTTTGTGATTAATGGGTTTAAGACTATGGTCGCTGCTCAAAATAAATAACAGGTCAAAGGTCAAGACCATCAAAGTCATCAACGCTCTTCATCACAAATGACCTGGAGTCAAATAACCTACGAAATTTGGGGTCTGTGCATGCTACGGTTGGCAAAGTAGTATAACTTTGTTTGTCTCTCTTTTTTGGGGGTCTGTCTGTTGCCTGTCCGGGCTATATCTTGTGAACTGCTGGACAGAATTGCGTCAAATCTTGTGTGAGTGGTGTATCACCATAAGTGGGAGGGATCCATGGACTAACAATGACCTCGAAGTTCGACCTTGAAAACCGAAATTTATTTTTATGGCCATATCGTTCACATCATTGGACCTACAATGTTCAAACTCTGAATGTGGGTGCATTGGCTTATGGTGATTTTGAATATCGGGTACCGATTACTGTCAAGATAAAGGTCAAGGATGTACACCTTCGAGGTGTCAAATTGGTGTTTGGAACATATTTTCACATTTTTGCAGTTACAGGCTTCAAATTTGACATGTTGGTAAACTGGTTCAATGACGTGTGTGGTGTAAAGCATGAAATAATTACATTGATGACCTTGACCTTTACTTTATAACTTGTCTCGTTTAGCAGTGGCCAAGGAACAGGGGGAGAAGAGCTGGAAGGAGGTGGAGGGAAAGAGTATGGTATGGGGCAAATAATTGTTGGTGGCAAAACGAGGTGTTGGACATACTACACCTCGGCAACATCCTTATATATTCTTGATCACCATGACCCAGGGAATGCAGTAGGTGACATTTGAAGCCTCTGGACCTTGATCTTGACATTTTACCTTGAAGCTGTTATATTACCAAAAACTGTATGTTGTACACCCATATAACCGTCCAGCATCACTCAAGGAATGCAGTGTGAGTGATTCTGAAGCTTCTTGACCGTGACCTGGACCTCCTTTCTGTCTGTTCGCGCTGCATTTCATGAAGCGCAGGACATAATGACTTCAAATTATGTGTGGAGGTGTATCAACCAAAGGATGCAAAGACAGTGGGGGCTAAGATGGGGAGGGGATGGGGGCAGGTAGGGGTCCATCTTCTCTGATGTTCATAGGGGTGACCGCAAAGGCAGATAAGCGCACAGATGAAACAAAAGTAATAGTTATCCACTTCACTGAAGCCCAGGAACAAATAAATAAATAAACAGTAAACAGTGAATACATAACTAAATGTGAAACAATAAGAAAAAAGAAGCACTGCGACAGTGGAAACCTGGCCAGACTAATGTTAAACTTGTTGCTACTGATCACCTGTCAGTACAGTAAGTCAGATAGGTTATAGTAGCATATACTATGCTTGTTAAATGGACAGTATCCTTGCTTGACTCTTTGCCCAAAACACAGAGTTAGTTCTCTTCGACCACTGACAATACTTCAATGATTAGCGCTTCGCCCCAAAACAAATCCTTAAAAAAATCTAGAACAACCAGCAAGGTCATGATTCTCGACAGGAACCTTCCTGTTTAAGATGTCTACCCCTCTACCAAATTTGATTAAAGATCTGTCCTGTAGTTTTTTGAGTAACTCGAATTACAGACACACGCACACACACACACAGACAGATCTGAAAAAATAACCGTTGCAGGCTCTGTCTGACCGGGTAATGAATTTGGAAAATGTGAATCACAACGTACCTACGGGACAGTCGGTTGGGATGTCCACAGGGGTGGAACCTTTAGAGCTTCTCTGTGTGTCCAGACTTAAACCTTGCCCGGATCGCTTCTGCGACATGGCTCCACTACCCTCCAAACCTTGGTCTCGGCTTGTGTTCGTTGCCTGTTTCTCCAGACCGTTCCCACCTTTGGCTTCTTTCGAAGCGGCGGAGCCCGCACTTTCGCGGCTTTTCTTTCTCGCGAATATGTTGAGCGGATGCTTCAGTCGCTGCTCGCGCTCGTTGTCGTGCACGATGAAGATGTTTTTCTTTTTTAGAGTGGAAGAACTCTTGGTTATGTCCCTTTTTCCTGTGCTCGTGCTTGTCTCCCTTTGTCCACTTCTTTCCACTTCCGGATTGGGTTCTCCCCCGGCGGCCATGCGAGCTTTGATCGCCCGTCTGTCTCTGTGACCCCCCCCCCCCCCCCCCCCCCGGATAAATTCAGATTAAAACTTTTTGTTTAAAGGGGGGGGGAGTGGGAGGGAGAGAGTCAGAGACAGAGAGAGACAGAGACAGAGACAGAGAGAGAATCAATGTTGACCAGATTTTTCGTCGATTTTAAGGACCATTCAGCGCACGTGTGTGTGTGTGTGTGTGTGTGTGTGTGTGTGTGTGTGTGTTGCGTGTGTGTGTGTGGGATAGAGAGAGAGAGAGAGAGAGACAAAGAGAGAGAGAGAGACAGACAGACAGACAGACAGACAGACAGACAGAGAGAGAGAGAGAGAGAGAGAGAGAGAGAGAGAGAGAGAGAGAGAGAGAGAGAGCACGGCTGTCTCGGGCCTACATGCCTAAAGTCTATTTTTGTGACTGCTGCGTAGCTGTGTGAGGCCGTGCGAAGCAGCAAGCTTCCAAAAGTAAATGAAAATGTAAAAGAAACACCCGAAGGTGCTGATGGGACCCAGACCCAGACCCAGAGACTCACCAGCCGCGTGCCTGCCATATCAACACGAGAAGCGATCAAAGGAGAAGGCTAGCTAAGGTTACCCACATCTTCATCAGTCTTCTAGTCTCGCCTATTGAAACAGCTTTCAAATCCGGAAGAAGAAGAAAATGAGGACAAGAGCCCTACCTTGAAAACAATTGCAGAGACTACTACAGAACAGAACCCCAAGCTGCATAAAATGAACTTTTTAAAAATGCGCTTCAGTAGCCCCGTTGGAAAGATCGTTCTTTATATTACTATGCCATCATTTATCCCAACAGCTCCAGAAGTTTGTTTCTTCGAACCTGATTCTTGTCAGTGACGTGTGTTAAGTCCTCTCGCGTACTTTTTGTCATTATGTGCACATTAGTCTAAATGACCCCGATTCTGCTTCTTCTTCTTTCTTTTTTTTGGGGGGGGATTTATTGCAAGTATTTATTTCATTACTCGCCATGCTACATTACCACACACAATTTGAAGCCATTCTACCCACTGGTTCATGAGATACAGCTCGGACATGAAAGAACATTTCGGCTTTGTGAGTCTTCCTTGGCGGAGGTTTGCACTGGCGGTCCAAAATTCATGATCTCAATAGGTTGTGACATGATGCTCAGGAATATTATATGGTTGTGGGAGACCCTAGGCTTATTGTAGGTTATGGTATCCGCGAGAGAACAAATGTTCGCGAAAGGACTTAACAGGCGTGTTTTTTTAATACCATAAAAGTGCAAACACAGGGGCACCAAGCATGACCCGGGAACAACCTGCTCGCTGGGCCTAACCATTTCTTAGTTGGGCGCTCATAATTGACAGGAAACTGTCTGAGCAATCGAAGAAGAAGAAGAAGAATCAATAGTACATATCCGCCAGTACGTTTGTCATGACAAGGGAGAAGACGCAGGACTCCCAAGGACCCCCATTTGGGGGTCTATGAAGTACTAACATTCTAAAGGACCCTCTAAAAGAATGTGCAGGGGGTCCCACGGATGCACTAAAAAAAATCTTTTTTTTTGGCATTCGCAATGCCACTGGGACCCTCTATCCCGCCTCTAGGACCCTCTATACTGTAAGTGAAGGAGTCCCTGGGACCCCTTGTTTTGCGGGACGATTGGGAGCCCTGACTGACGACGGGGCATTTTCAGCTTGAATAGGATTATGTCCCAGGGTCTGAGCCCCCAGGGAGTTCACTGAGAGTGTTGATGGCAGGATTCCTAAAAACAGTCAAGTCTAGGTAATGGATTAAACAAAGATAGAAATGGTGAGGCAAGGTGAGAGGGTAATAGTGAAGCACAGGAAAGTAACTCTCTGTAATGAACTCCCTTCACCAAAAGCTATTATTCAGAAATGGTGAGGCAAGGTGAGAGGGTAATAGTGAAGCACAGGAAAGTAACTCTCTGTACTGAACTCCCTTCACCAAAAGTTATTATTCAGAAATGGTGAGGCAAGGTGAGAGGGTAATAGTGAAACACAGGAAAGTAACTCTCTGTAATGAACTCCCTTCACCAAAAGTTATTATTCAGAAATGGTGAGGCAAGGTGAGAGGGTAATAGTGAAGCATAGGAAAGTAACTCTCTGTAATTAACTCCCTTCACCAAAAGTTATTATTCAGAAATGGTGAGGCAAGGTGAGAGGGTAATAGTGAAGCACAGGAAAGTAACTCTCTGTAATGAACTCCCTTCACCAAAAGTTATTATTCAGAAATGGTGAGGCAAGGTGAGAGGGTAATAGTGAAGCAAAGGAAAGTAACTCTCTGTATTGAACTCCCTTCACCAAAAGTTATTATTCAGAAATGGTGAGGCAAGGTGAGAGGGTAATAGTGAAGCAAAGGAAAGTAACTCTCTGTAATGAACTCCCTTGCACTGGCTTAGTGCTGCAGCCAAAGGGATTGGTTGGTCTTTGGGGGACCTTCTCTAACGCCTTCTGTCCTCAAATCCCTTGGGCCGAGAGAGTGGGGATATAGCCTATCCTGGCCAAGGCATTTTTTTAGACTGCTCGACTGTGAAGAGGGGAAGTAGGGTAAGACGGGGTAAAAAGCCCATGGGCGGGTAAGAAGCCCATGCCAATTATCTCATGAAATAAAGCAAATTTCAGATACGTTTGCCCATGAGACGAATGCTCGTGGGCAAAATGTGACTGAAATTTGCTTTATTTCATGAGATAATTGGCATGGGCTTCTTACCCGCCCATGGGCTTTTTACCCCGTCTTACCCTATTGTTGTGTTGTCTATGTTGTTTGAAAAAACCCAACTTTTGTTGTTGTTGAAATATTACACGTTCTGTTTTGTCTCGTCAATAAAATGACGTCACTCTGCATTTTGTTGTGTGTTTGTTTGTGTGGTACTTTTCCACTGTCATAAACAAATTGTAGCCCAGCCCGCCTGAATAGTAGCTGCCCCCTCTGCTATCTGGCAGTCACAGTCGGAAACGACAGACAGGCATACACACATCTATCTACACCTTGAAGGTTTCATTTTTAATTTCAATCTTTATCTTCTTCACATCGTCGATCGCTCAGTTTCCTATCATTATGAGCGCTGATGCATCATGCTGCAGTTATGCGCCCAGGGCTCCCAATCGCCCCGCAAAGCAAGGGGTCCCAGGGACTCCTTCACTTACAGTATAGAGGGTCCTAGAGGAGGAATAGACGGTCCCAGTGGCATTGTGAATGCTAAAAAGAATTTTTCTAGTGCATCCCTGGGACTCCCTGCGCATTCTTTTAGAGGGTCCTTTAGAATTTTATAACTTCATAGACCCCCAAATGGGGGTCCCTTGGAGCCCTGTGCGCCTAACTAACTAAGAAAATTAATAGTCAGGCTCAGCATGTTCGTTTTCGGCTGGAGAAAGAATTTCTTGGAAGAAAACAAAAGGCAGGAAAATGGACCAGTAAGGCAGAAAGATAGTAGATGACAGTAAACAAAGGGAAAAGGCAGAGTCAAAGAGAGTGACAGAGTTAGAGGAAGTTGCAGGTACACATGTACAGAACTTATATAGTTTTATATTTAAAGTGTGAAAAAAGAATTGTCTGTGCAAAATGCCTTATTATGAATGGAAGTTTATGAATGACTTGTATGTATAAATTGTTTGTGTTTTATGTTTATATTTTATGGTTATGTGCACGCCTGGCAAAGAATATATTTCTTGTAAAGACAATGCAATTTGATTGATAGATTGATTTAGAGCTTCCAGAAGGTGGGGGAACTATTTGGTTTTTTAAAAACTACGCCACGCCCCCCCCCCCTCAATATCTTCACGGGTGGGGGGGGGGGGTCTTTAAATTTATAACTTTATTTGAAGTTAAACTACATGAAATCTAACTTAAATAGTACTTACACGATTGCTTTGATTCCTGATACAATATAAGAAAGAACGAAAATGACGACAAGGATGATACCAGCAACGCGATGTACAAAAGTCACATTGACATCTTTTTCTTTTGCTACAGTTGTGGTGTTGTAAGAGACTAATTCTGTTGTGTTGTCTGCCATTTTGTCAGCTTGAAAGAAAAACTAAGCAGGGTGATAACCTCTATTACGTCATGGACGGTCGACCCAAAGGTGTCATTTCGTATTAAGGTGGTTTAGGGGATATTCGTCCAAATATAGGCCTGTATTGCTGGAGATCGTCGTGACGTCACGTTGTTGTCATACGCGTCATGCCCACAAAGAAGAATGACACTCCAAGCCTATCTAGAATCGACTTGAAGGTAACATTTTGTTTAAATTAAAATTCAGACTAGACTAGAGTACTGAAGGGGGCTGCGTACCCCTTAAAGGGTTGATCCAAGGTATATTTGCTGAAAAATCGTTTCAAATCGGCTCTCAGCGAAAAATACGCTTTTGTTGACTACTGTAGTTTGAAGAATACGGTTCTGTCACCTTTTTTGCTCAATCTTTTTAGTCTCCAAGTCACCTGAAGCCGCAATTGAAATACTTTTTTTCCGTCTCGTTCATCTAATTCCAACTCGAGGTGTATTGGATAATATGTTAGCCTATGACGCACTGTACCTCTGAAAGAACCGTGACGTCAACACAAAAAATAGCTCTAAAACAGATTGGGGTTCGATGTGGTTCTTGTTTGTTCTTAGACTTTCTGTGGTTGTTGGAGTTCAGTCTTTGGAGTTTTGCAGGAGTCTTGCTGAGGAAATCAATGAAAGATACAATTTGACACACGTGCGTTCAGTTCATGCGCCCAACCTGAGCGCATTAACATTTGGCATCAATCAAGTCTACTTCCTTACCACTACTACCCACAATTGATGATGACTGTGCCAATCTGTCAGTTTGAATTCCGACAGACTAACCCTAACCCTATTCCTAACCCTAACCCGAACCCTTTTCGTTGCCTAACCCTATTCCTGTCAGTTTAACTCTAACCTTAACCCCTTAGTTGCCGTAGTGATTTAGCCCAGTAGTGTTATCGATACGTGCTGGGCTGAACCGAAATTAGGAACCAGGGCCTGTATTCACGTTGAGATAGCATGAGACTTAGCATGATGCTAACTTAGAAGCTCTTCCAATGTCCTATAGGATTTAATAGGACTTTTGGAAGAGCTTCTAAGTTAGCATCATGCTAAGTCTCATGCTATCTCAACGTGAATACAGGCCCTGGGCTCCCAATCGTCCCGCAAAACAAGGGGTCACATGGACTCCTATGGACTCCTTCACTTATAGAATAGAGGGTCCTAGAGGCGGGATAGAGGGTCCCAGTGGCATTGCAAATGCTAAAAATAATGTTTCTAGTGCATCCCTGGGACCCCCTGCATTCTTTTAGAGGGTCCTTTAAATGGGGGTCCCTGGGAGCCCTGGGAACTAAATGACATTGGGAGACTGGGTCAATTGATCTCATTGGTGGCGGACTTTATACAGTACAGAATATCAATTTTAATTTTATGGATACAAAGGGGACAATCTGAACGATCCATCGTTCGGAGAATTATGATGTGATCACGATCAATAGTACAGTTTGAAGAAGAAGAAATCGTCACCAGTAATACTGATAGGGACAGAATAGTGAATGGTGACTGTAGACGCTCTATCATGGAAGGTAGGAAAGCAGAAAGGCAGGAAGGAAGGTGGGTAGTAGTAGGTACTCTATAGTCACAGAGGCGTCTCTGTGAAATTCGGGTTGCTCCCACCTGGAGAGCGCGTCGCAGCCAGAGGCGCGCCATCCAATTTTTTGTTTGCATGCAATTTTTGTGTGACTGATGAGGAAGGAAAGGGGGGGGGGGGGGTAAATTGTGACCAAACGACAACTTTTTCGTTGTCACTGGGTTTAACGTGTGTGCTAAGTGCATGGCCACACGGGACCTCGGTTTATCGTCTCATCCGAAATACTCAAATATTGAGTATTGAGTAGTAACATGAAAAACATGTTTCTTACTTTGTGCGCAGCCCACAAAATGCAGCCTGGAAGAATGTAATTTTCTCATGTGGAAGCCCTGTGTCAACATTGTCAAAATAATGTTAAGATATCGCATACTGCAAAAGAAACAGAGAGAGATAGGGAGAGAGACAGAGAGGGAGAGAGAGAGAGAGAGAGAGAGAGAGAGAGAGAGAGAGAGAGAGAGAGAGAGAGAGAGAGAGAGAGAGAGAGAGAGAGAGAGAGAGAGAGAGAGAGAGAGAGAGAGAGAGATGAAAAAGACAGACGGTCAAAACAGACAGTTTTTGACAGACAGAGATAGGGAGAGAGACAGAGAGGGAGAGAGAGAGAGAGAGAGAGAGAGAGAGAGAGAGAGAGAGAGAGAGAGAGAGAGAGAGAGAGAGAGAGAGAGAGACAGAGACAGAGAGAGAGAGAGAGAGAGAGAGACACAGAGAGAGACAGAGAGAGAGAGAGAGAGAGAGACACACACACACACACACACACACACACACACACACACACACACACACACACACACACACACACACACACACACACACACACACACACACACACACACACACACACACACACAGAGAGAAATAATGGATAGAAACAAAAAGACGGAAAGATGGGAATGTCAACAAAAAGCGGGGTGAAGTGTAGAGGAAAACCCCCACAGTAGGCTATATCAAGAGGGAGGTGTGGGAGGAGGGGGGCACAGTCAAAACAAAACCACAGTGACCCTTTCAAAGAAAGTTTATTGAAATTACCTAAAGGCAGAGGGGAAAAAACAAAAATTAGGGGTATTTGCCAAAAGGTATTATAAGCCTTTTTTATCATCCTCGATAGTATCCTCTGGCATACACCCCACGAATTCTAACTCTAAAGACGCCTTCAGCTGATGTGGCATAATAAACTACAGAAAGAATGGGTGGATTAGATACAGTATAGTCTTACTACGCTTATATGGTCAGGTCAGGTAGGACGACTAGGCCTCGCGGCCTCTCAAGCGTCTTTTCTCTTGATTGGGATCTTTTTAAAATTCAGTTGGTAGGTAGGTATAGGTATATTTTTTTAAATTCAGTTGGCACAGCTGTGACGGTTTACGTAGACTATCAGTCATACTGGTATTTTAATTGACTAAGGTTTGGGTCTTTGTCCAGGAGGTTTTTGAATTTGTTAGTATCAGGTGCAAGTTTTGTTTGAGCAGGAAGTGCGTTCCAGTAGTTAGTTACTCTGTTACTGGAAAACCTGATATACTACAGTATTATGATTGTGTGAGTGAGTTTGGATGAAAGGAAATCTGCTATAACGTCCTCCGGTCTGCACACAGACACATAATGGGACACTAGTAGCTTATAAAGATGGTGAGAACGATCACTGGAGGCAATGCCCGGAGGCAGTGCAACACCAGGAAAGTCTCGAATTTTCATCAATATAGATATATATATAGAGAGAGAGAGACTTATAACACAACGTAGACCTGTGTGTGAGTGAGTTTGTATCATTGGTGTGCACATTGAAATGATGAACTTCTGCTTAACGTCCTCCGGTCTGGGTGTTCACAGACACATATGGGACACTAGTAGCTTATAAAGATGGTGGGAACGATCCTGGAGGCAATGCCCGGAGGCAGTGCAACACCGGGAAAGTCCCGACTTTCTAGCAATACAGATGTGTGTGAATTAAATGCGCGCACATTACCAGTCCTGGCTCATTTGAAGAAAAGCGTCCCCCTGAGGAAGCTGTGAATAAAACATCGAAATTTTGGGAAACTACGTGTGCTTGTTTTTGCTTTTGTTTATTTATTATTTCTTTTTTATTCCAAAGTTGTGTGTTTACTATAGTATAATATAGTAAGCACCTTCAAGCCGAGTAGAAATAAAAAAATTAAAAGAAGCAACCACAGAAATTAGCAACTTAGGACGCGCATTTTACCGCCAGGGGGCAGTCAAACCAGTAGGGGCTTAGCGCGCAATATTCTTAGTTGGGTGTAGTGAGAGAATTGAATTGAATTGAATTGAATGAATTTTATTTATAGAGGGTAATAGAATAAGCAATAACATGCTTTTTTACATCCAGCCCTCGGAAAAAAACCCCAACCAACCACAAATAAAAAAGTTGAAATGGAAAAGGAAAATGAGCACAGACAATAATATAAGAATGCAAAATACAACCCTATATAGTAGAACAACAATAACACAATCAAACCTAATATTATTAACTATACTAGAGAGAGAGAGAGAGAGAGAGAGAGAGAGAGAGAGAGAGAGAGAGAGAGAGAGAGAGAGAGAGAGAGAGAGAGAGAGAGAGAGAGAGAGAGAGAGAGAGAGAGAGAGAGAGAGAGAGAGAGAGAGAGATCAGTTTCATGAAACTAACCTTAGCCTGATACTAACCCTATCCCTTTTACGATCAAGGCAGAATGTAGGTTTCGTAGTGAACGTATTCCATGAGAAAAGAAAATGTTGTTAGAGGGGTGGGGTGTTTTTTCGGGGTGGGGGGGTGGGGGGTGTAGATAGAGAAACTGTATCTTTGCCCTTCTTTTTGTTGTTGGTCATATCGCCTAAAGACCGTGCTCCACACATCCATCCAATTTGCCTTCGACTATACAACTGTGACAACATATGTCAGGCGTGATTCTGGTGAAATACTAATGTCTACGTGAACCTGGTTAAAAATGTTTGACTAGTTTTCTTCACTGTGATATTCGCGTAGACCCTAATACAAAAAAATCTAATGACCAGATTTTTGTACAAATAGGGGAAGACGGGGTAAAAAGCCCATGGGCGGGTAAGAAACCCATGCCAATGATCTCATGAAATAAAGAAAATTTCAGTCAAATTTGCCCATGAGACGAATGCTAAACATTAACACTCGTCTCATGGGCAAAATGTGACTGAAATTTGCTTCATTTCATGAGATAATTGGCATGGGCTTCTTACCCGCCCATGGGCTTTTTACCCCGTCTTCCCTACAAGTATTTCACAATGATGTCCAGGTCAGGCCCAGGTCATATAGGTCACTGTCCTATTAAAATTGAAAATGTCTTATTATGTTTCCCCTTCCCAGGACAACATGTCCTATTGAAATATAACATCGTGAAAATCTATTTAACGTCCTCCGGTCTGGAACTGACATATATGGGACATTAGTAGATATAAAGATGGTGGAGACGATCCTGGAGGCAATGCCCCGGAGGCAGTGCAACACCAGGAAAGTCCCGATTTTTTTAGCAACACAGATGAGTATAATTGAAATATAACATCCGCAGACTTTGTCCTGTGTATTGGTTTCAGCCAGAGTTGGCACTCTTTGTACAATTGATTTTCTCGTTGCAAGAGATAGTTTTTCCTATCACTTTTCCCATCCTTGATGCATCCCTGATTACATCATCAGATGTTTCGTGTATGGAAGGTCTACATATGCACCACAGTGAAATAATATAGAAGGAATTTCGTCAGATTCGTGTAGACAGTAGCATTTCATCAGTTCCGTGCCTCACAGTTGAATAGTCGCAGGACTATAGTTGGATGTGTTGATCCCCAGCCTTCAATGGGTCTTGCGTGAAGGCTAATAATTCTTCTAATAGCTGCGCCCCTCGCAGTTCTCCTTCCTCAGGTATTCGAAGTAGCCGTGGCTGGTCTCCCCTTCACCCAGGCACGTGAATCCCGCCTGCACGCTGACGTCATTCCACGGCTCCGGGGAGTCGTTGGACAGGGTGATCGTGACGTCATACATGGAGGCCTCCGTGACGTCGTAGATGACGTCGTCGTAGTCTTTGGTCAGCACGTCCACGTCGTCGGGGTGGTGGGCCTTTATCCAGGTCTGGTTGGTGATGGTGATGAGCACGGGCCCGCTAGCGCTGCGGGCCTGTTTGAGAAAGACAGACGGACGGACGGACGGACGGACGGACGGACGGACGGACGGACGGACGGACGGACGGACGGACAAACACAGACGTGCGCGCGAGCATGCACGCACACAGAGAGACACAGACAACATACACATAATTATATTATGCAGGCATATATGCATATACACACACGTGCGCACATACACACACGCGCGTGCACACACACACACGCACGAACACAAACGCGCGCACACACACGTGCGTACATACACACGCACGCGCGCACATATACACAGACACACACGCACATACGCACACGCGCACATACATACACACGCGCGCACACACACACACACACACACACACACACACACACACACACACACACACACACACACACACACACACACACACACACACACACACACACACACACACACACAAACGAAAACACACACACACCCTAAGGCCGTGTACACACATAAGCGGATATTCCATGCGGAAACCCGTGCGCATTTACATAAATAAGTGAAACAAAGATCGGCAAATGATTTGCGCACGTGTCCGAATTTCCCGCACACACGTTATCCACGCACTTTCTTCCACTTATTTAGGGTTTTCCGTACGGAACTTACGCGTCTAATGTGAACCCGGCCGAACACGCATTTACACAAGCAAACGGTATACGTAGAAGGAAAGCTCGGCTTTTGCTAGTCTGTTTGTGCTGTTATTGTTGTTGTTTCTGTTTTATTTTGTGTATGTGTGTGCAGGGGTTGGGGGTTGGGGTGGACTGGGGTTCTTTGCTGTTTCCCCCTTGTTTCCTTACTGTGACAAACACCGACTTGGTCCACTCGCCGGGCACGGAGAAGGTGAAGACAGGGTGCACCTGCCTGGACACTCGGACCCCGGTCACGGTCTGGTTGTTGGGCAGTCCCACCACGTGGTCTGTCACGTTGCACACCTCCACCCCCACGCTCTCAAAGGCCTGTGCAGAGAGTTTAATTGTAACGAGAAACAGTGATTTTAGCTGCTTTGGTGGAGTTAAACACCCACACCCACGTCACGTGTCACATTCCATCTTATGCTTGGAAGATTTCTTAAGATCGCACCACGATTAAGTCCCTTGGTTTGTTTCTGGGTAGCTGTGACCCACATACAGATGTCCCCAACTTCAAATTGAGGCTGCTCTTTAAAATGATGTTTCAGTTTGAATTTGGGGGCATTTGTATGGTCAAAACAAGATTTCTTACCAGCTATAAGAGGGAAAACACGTGAAACCCATGATTCTGACACGTGACGTGGGGGTGTCTTTAAAGCTCTTAGCTTTTGACACCAGATTCATTCCATTCGGTTCGAACGAATTTCATGCACACATTAGCAGCTCCCCCGTGGGGAGACCGACCGCGGGCGTCTTTCATACAAATAGTTCCCCCACCTTCTGGAAGTTCTGTACTTGTAATTTCCTGTCACTCTCTTTGACTCTGCCTTTTCCCCTTTGCTTACTGTCATCTACTATCTTTCTGCCTTTACTGGTCCATTCACCTGCCTTCGTTCTAAAAATTCTTACAAAGATTGTTTTTCTCTCCCGCCGAAGACGGACGTGTCAATGCCGGGCTTAACTATTTCTTAGTTAGGCGCATAACGGCATCATGACGCATCGGCGCTCATTTATGACAGGAGGCTGCCTGAGTGATCGAAGAAGGTGACGAAGAAGACATTAGCAGCTGCCCCCAAAAATATAGCACTCGAGTACACGAGAGTCATTTGAAGGCATTTTGTCAGCGATTGCAAGCTCACTCTCTTTCGCTCTGTGTGTCTTTTTCTCGGCGAAAATACATTATGCCTTGTATTTGATCAAGGGAAAAATAATTATAAGCCAAGAGAGTCATCACTCATACATACGCGCGCGCACACACACACATACACACGCGCACGCGCGCGCACACACACACACACACGCACGCACGCACACACATACAGGCACGCACACATATACGCACGCGCACGCGCACGCGCGCGCGCGCGCGCACGCACACGCACGCACACACACACACGCACACACATACACACACACACCTGTCTATACACCTCTCCAGGATGTCCCAGGTCGTAGACACTCTTCATCAGCTCGCAGACGCACACGCATACACACACACACACACACACACACGCACACGCATGCACACACACACCTGTCTATACACCTCTCCAGGATGTCCCAGGTCGTAGACACTCTTCATCAGCTCGCAGACGCACACGCACACACGCACGCACACGCACACGCACGCACGCACACACACGCACACACACACACACACACACACACACACACACACACCTTTCTGTAGACCTCTCCAGGATGTCCCAGGTCGTAGACACTCTTCATAAGCTCGCAGACTGCTCCATGGATGCTGGACATGTGGTGCCAGTACATACTGTTGGCGTGAAGGAACACCTCGTAGGCCTGCGAACGAGAGATGACACCAATTCACATGGCATGCACCCTGCGAACGATTGTGTGCCAGTAATGTTTTTCAATACGAGACTGGTGGGAGTGGGACAGGTAAAATAAAATAACATAAACGAAATGAAATGTACCCCCCAAAAAAAATTAAATAAAGAAGAAAAAACACACACACACACATACACACACAACAAAAACAAACAAAACACCATCCCCATCTGGAAGAAAGTCACGCATTGTGAAGCCCAAGTTTTATCATTATTTTTTTTGAACAAAAAATCAGGATCAAAGACGTCAATACTAATATATCTAATTGTTTGTGATAAGTAAGGTAGTAATGCTAGGGTGTTTTGGGTGGTGGTGGTGTGTGTGCGCGCGCGCGCGCGCGTGTAAACTAACAGATGTATGTCTGCTCAAACACACGAGGCGAGAGCTGATGGTAGAGTAACTTCCCCTGTTTGACCGATTGAATTAGGCAGGATCGCTCCCACACACCATGAAATCACTCCCCTTAATTATTTCCGAACAATTCCTATTAAGGCAGTACAGCTGTGATATGTGTGTGGGGTTGTTGTTTTTTGGTGTGCGTTTGTTTGTTTTCCTCTTTTTTTCCCTTTTTCTTAGTTTTTTTTTAACCCTTTTACCGCCAATGTTGCATTTATGCACCACAACAGTTTAACACCCCTGTTACTAAAAGGCATCAAATCAGGGCCTGTACTCCGAAGACCCTATATTCTTTATTTTGGGAGGTAAGAAAAGGCGTAATGTTATACATGTCACAGAGGAATTCCCAATATTGAAGATATTTAATTTTTTCTCTACCCATTTAAGCTTAAGGGTATTTTTTGGCTGAAAAATGGCTGGCGGCGAAAGGGTTAATGTACCTCTCTCATGGTCTGGTTTCCCTCCTCCACGATGAGGTAGAAGGCGTGGGCCAGGACCCCGCCTGTCACGTGCGGCTCCATGTAGTCCACGAACTCGCTCATGTGGGAGATGCTCATGAAGTTGTCCTCAGGGTTCTTGAAATACCTGCAGGGAAAACAACAACAACAACAACAGCAAAAGACTGGATTCACTGTATCAAATACGATCATTTTCGTCTAGGCTCTAAAAAATAAAAATAAAAAAAAAAAAATGGGTGGCGCGCCTATGGCTGCGACGCGTTCTCCAGGTGAGAGCAACCCGAATTTTGTCCACCTTTTTGTGACAGGAGGCTGTCTTAGCGATCGAAGAAGAAGACGAAGAAGACATTAGCATTGGCTCGCCATTCTTTTACTTAAATTAAGGTGGTTTTTTTTTCATTTTTAAAGCATGAACATGAGTTTTCTTGTTTGTACTGTGCTTTTGTATGAGGCCACACTGTAATTTATCTTATTAATTAACGAGATAATAAAGTGCTTTTGACGTTGACTTTGACTTGACCCCCGAAACGATTTATTTTGATAATGCAATGAGAAGGATCTGGCTGGCTGTGCCAAGCTTCCTGTTTTCTTCGTTTTCTTCTGTTATTATTAAATTATTAACAAGTTTTGTATTTACCTTATTTCATGTGTTTCCTCTCTCTCTCTCTCTCTCTCTCTCTCTCTCTCTCTCTCTCTCTCTCTCTCTCTCTCTCTCTCTCTCTCTCTCTCTCTCGCCCCAGAACAGATCTATATAAAGCATCCCTTACATACTCAGGTGGTAAACTGTGGAACGACATCCATGATAATTTCAAAAATAAAACTAGCGTATCTTCCTTTCGCAAATCTTATCACAAGTACATAATGGACAATCTTGTCCACCAGTTATGTTAATGAGTTTTACTGCAATTATCAACTTATGCCAAGATTCTTGTAAATGTTGTATGTCTCTCTGTATATCTGTTTAATGTTCCAATTTGATTCTCTGTCATTTATTTCATGTGCCAATTTTTGTTTCATTTTCTTGACTTGATTGTTTTTATGTCATTTTTTCATTGCCTGATGCATGGTGTGAGTGTGTGAGTGAGAGGGCCAGGTGCAAAGAAGCTATTGTAGCTTATCCTTTTTACCCTCAATAAAACATTCGTATTCGTATTCGCATAAACATTCGTATGCTCTCTCTCTCTCTCTCTCTCTCTCTCTCTCTCTCTCTCTCTCTCTCTCTCTCTCTCTCTCTCTCTCTCTCTCTCTCTCTCTCTCTCTCTCTCTCTCTCTCTCTCCTTTTGTGTGTGTGTGAGGGGGGGAGGGGGGGGGGGGGAGAGAGACTGACGGTTTTGTTGTCGCATCTATTTTTTCTTCTTCATGGATAATTGTTCGATGATTATTTTTGCATGCTTCATTATTTTTGTGTTGAATATATTGATTTTCTTGCATGTTTGTTTGAGGGCAAGATGTAAAAAAGCCCATTGTGTGCATACTCTTTTTCCCTCAATAAAAAAAGTTTCGTTCGTTTCTTCTTCTTTACCTCTGAACTCGCGCATTTCCCCAGTAGATCCTCCTAAAGTTCTACAGCGACACAACACAGTGTAGTCAGCAGTGACTGTGATAGCTAGCGGAGCATTCGAAAAGGGCGACTTTTCGAAAATCGCAATACGAAATGCGCGAACTACAAGATGCCGAAAAGAGCGAACAGTAATGACAAAAAGAGCGAATTTCAGAGAGTCGCATAAAACTCAGAAAGTTAGGGATAAGTTAGGGTTAGGGATAGGGTTAGGGGTAGTAAGAAAGTAACAGACATTTTTTCTTGTAAGGTACTTCTTGCCCCATCCCAATCCTCAACGACCCTCTCGCTTTCTGTCAGTGACATTCGCTCTTTCTGTCAGTGACATTCGCTCTTTCTGTCAGTGACATTCGCTCTTTCTGTCAGTGACATTCGCTCTTTCTGTCAGTGACATTCGCTCTTTCTGTCAGTGGCATTCGCTCTTTCTGTCAGTGACATTCGCTCTTTCTGTCAGTGACATTCGCTCTTTCTGTCAGTGACATTCGCTCTTTCTGTCAGTGACATTCGCTCTTTCTGTCAGTGACATTCGCTCTTTCTGTCAGTGACATTCGCTCTTTCTGTCAGTGACATTCGCTCTTTCTGTCAGTGACATTCGCTCTTTCTGTCAGTGACATTCGCTCTTTCTGTCAGTGACATTCGCTCTTTCTGTCAGTGACATTCGCTCTTTCTGTCAGTGACATTCGCTCTTTCTGTCAGTGACATTCGCTCTTTCTGTCAGTGACATTCGCTCTTTCTGTCAGTGACATTCGCTCTTTCTGTCAGTGACATTCGCTCTTTCTGTCAGTCTTTCTGTCACATTCGCTCTTTCTGTCAGTGACATTCGCTCTTTCTGTCAGTGACATTCGCTCTTTCTGTCAGTGACATTCGCTCTTTCTGTCAGTGACATTCGCTCTTTCTGTCAGTGACATTCGCTCTTTCTGTCAGTGACATTCGCTCTTTCTGTCAGTGACATTCGCTCTTTCTGTCAGTGACATTCGCTCTTTCTGTCAGTGACATTCGCTCTTTCTGTCAGTGACATTCGCTCTTTCTGTCAGTGACATTCGCTCTTTCTGTCAGTGACATTCGCTCTTTCTGTCAGTGACATTCGCTCTTTCTGTCAGTGACATTCGCTCTTTCTGTCAGTGACATTCGCTCTTTCTGTCAGTGACATTCGCTCTTTCTGTCAGTGACATTCGCTCTTTCTGTCAGTGACATTCGCTCTTTCTGTCAGTGACATTCGCTCTTTCTGTCAGTGACATTCGCTCTTTCTGTCAGTCACATTCGCTCTTTCTGTCAGTGACATTCGCTCTTTCTGTCAGTCACATTCGCTCTTTCTGTCAGTCACATTCGCTCTTTCTGTCAGTGACATTCGCTCTTTCTGTCAGTGACATTCGCTCTTTCTGTCAGTGACATTCGCTCTTTCTGTCAGTCACATTCGCTCTTTCTGTCAGTCACATTCGCTCTTTCTGTCAGTGACATTCGCTCTTTCTGTCAGTGACATTCGCTCTTTCTGTCAGTGACATTCGCTCTTTCTGTCAGTTTCGCTCTTTCTGTCAGTGACATTCAGTGTCACATTCGCTCTTTCTGTCAGTGACATTCGCTCTTTCTGTCAGTGACATTCGCTCTTTCTGTCAGTGACATTCGCTCTTTCTGTCAGTGACATTCGCTCTTTTCGTACGGTCGCGCAACTGGGAATATTCAGAGAGTCCCCCTTTTTGCATGTTGCCCAATGCCATAGCTAGAGCTATACGGGAGGAAGACGGAAGGAAGGAAGGAAAGACCACCTACCTGGTGTAGAGTGGCACAGTGGTAGCGCGTTCCCCTCGTTTCAAGTAAACCCGAGTTCGAACCTGGGTACAGGGGATTTTTCCTCTCTCTCTTTGCACCAGGCCTTGCGGTCTGAACGTGGAGTCTTTCGGATGAGACGATAAACCGAGGTCCCGTGTGCCCATGCACTTAGCACACGTTAAACCCACTGGCAACGAAAAAGTTGTAATTTGGTCAACATTTACCCCCCACCCACACCCTTTCCTTTCCTTCCTTCACACAAAAATCGCATGCAAAAAAAAAAAAAATTGGGTGGCGCACCTCTGGCTGCGACGCGCTCTCCAGGTGGGAGCAACCCGCATTTCACAGAGACGCCTCTGTGACTATAAAGTACCTAATACTAATACTCTCCTGAACCTATAACTTTACAAATAAGAAATGTCCCATATGGTCTTTTTAAGACCGGGAGGACGTAAAACAAGACTTTTCTATCCTGAAGGACCCACTCACCTGACGGCATTGTCGTTCTTGGTGATGTCATAGCCGGTGAACCAGTCGTGGGTGCCGGTGACGTAGTGCTCCAGCACTTCCCCCGTGATGTCGGCGAAGGCTTCGTTCACGGCCCCGGCCTGGTTGAACCAGATCAGCCCCGAGTGCTGCTCCACTAGGGCGTGCCCGATCTGTGCCAGTTAGTAGTAATAGTGTTGAAGAAAAAAAAAAAAAAAAAAAATAACGTCACTTTGCACTTGTCGTGTAGTTGTTTGTTTGTAGTAAGTGTTGAAGTTAATAAAGAAAATCAGGGTTTTCGCGTGTAGCGGAAACTTATTGATATAGAACCTCTTAATGATAGAGATCTCTATCTCAAGTACAGATAATCCGATAGCTATAAAACTTTCAACATGGACATTGCTGGTAGAGGGCTATAACTGTATACTATAATTATAAAATAATGCTTATGCTTTTGTCTTAATAGTAAGAATACATTTTTCTTCAAAAGGTACAATTTACAAGACCTGTTATGGAATTCGTACCACCAAGTCACTGATATCGTACCAGGGGGTTTATAGCACTAATTCAACTGTAGGATGCTCGTGACTTGGCTTTAACTATAGGCCATTCTTTCTTCTAAATGTTCCGGTTAGTTTCTCTGACGTCAAAATAAATCTTATGTCATTTTCTCATCGAAAGTTTGAAGTCACTTAAAACAGACTTTTGAGTGCATTTTTGTCGCTGCGCCATTGAAAAGACGTAGGATGTACAAATTACATGACAGAAGTACGAATTGCATAACTATAGCTCAGTTATTTTTGCGTGGAAAATTTTAATTTACAAAATGGACAACATTGACCCTAACACTTTAAAGATTTGCTGAGTGGCATTTAGAGTTTTAATTTTTGTATTGGTCCATTGAATAACAAATTTTTAAAAAGCATTACCCAAAATAACATCAGATGCTGCCAAAATGAACTTTTTTGGGCCTTACAAACGGTTTTCCGCTTTGTTGCATTTTGGCTGTGATAAAATATTTCCCATTCAATGTCCAAACTTCACACATAATCACCAACCCTCAAAACTTCTACCGTTTGCTAGGAAATCAGGTGGTATGAATTGCATGACAGGTACTATATATTAATAAGTCTCACCTACTGTTTTCCCTCTCTCGTTGGTAAGCAATCTTCAAAAGAAATCTTCCGAGCAACAGAGCCTGGAAAATTCACATCGACGCGGTGGGTCTTTAACAAAAGACACTGACCTCGTGTCCCACCAAGTCGAGGGAGACGAAGGGGTGGAAGATCCCCCTCCCGTCCCCGAAGGTGGCGTTGACCCCGTTCCAGAAGGCGTTGGTGTAGTTCTGGCCGAAGTGCACCCTGATCACCATCTTCATGTCCTCCAGGGGGGTGGTCTGGTACCACTCGTCAAACATCTTGACTGACCACAGGCACAGACACACACATTTACAGTCATACATATTATGCACAGACACGTTTTCACTGGTCTCCCCCGCTGCATTCACCCAATACATTCCGATTTCAGAGGAGCTCAAATGAGAGAATCACGTTGGAATTGTGTTTTTTAAAGGCAAGAGAGTGGGCCACTAAGGCAGAAAAATCGTAGATGATAGTAAGAAAAGTGTGAAAAAAGAGAGCGATAGATTAGAGGAAGTTGCTAGCTCAGAGCTTCTAGAAGGTGGGGGAACTATTTGTACTGAAAGATCCCCCCGGTATCCCCACGGGGGAGAGAGAGAGAGAGAGAGAGAGAGAGAGAGAGAGAGAGAGAGAGAGAGAGAGAGAGAGAGAGAGAGAGACACACACACACACACATTGAAGAAGGCATCAAGCCCCGGGGAGTAGGCCCCATTACTAACGCCATCAGTGGCGTTGTGGCAGAGAGACAGACACAGACAGACAGACGGACAGAAAAAGAAAGAAACAGATACTCAAAGGCAGCATTGCCGATGAAGAAGGCATCAAGCGCCGGGGCGTTAATCCCATCGGTGGCGTTGTGGCACAGAGATAGACACAGACAGACAGACAGACGGACAGAAAAAGAAAGAAACAGAAACTCACAGGCAGCATTGCCGATGAAGAAGGCATCGATTGCCGAGGAGCATATGCCCTATAAATGCCTTTGGTGGCGTTGGCGTGGGACAGAGACAGACAGACAGACAGACAGACGAAAAAGAAAGAAACAAAAACTCACAGGCAACATTGCCGATGAAGAAGGCATATAGTGCGCTGGGGAGCATAGGCCCTATGAAATTAGCCATTGGTGACATTTTGGCAGAGACAGAGACAGACAGACAGACAAACACACAAACATATAAGACAAAAGAAAAACAAGACGGCAGAGCCCTATTGGCTACTGCAAAGAACACCTTTTGAAAGAGTGAATGCCCTTGGTGGGTGGGGGGAGATGGTTGCGCACTGACCAAACAAGAGCATAACTCTCGCCAATAACCCTATTTGGGGCCACTAAATGGCTGCCTTTCGCAAGAGTGAATGCCCTTGTCCGCACTGACCAGCAAGGGATTCACTCTCACTGTCAAGGGCATTAATAACCTTAGTTGCAGAGGCCAATACTCTCAGTTACTGGTGAAAGTCAAGGGAGTTAATTTTCGACTCTTAGGTACTAAAATCCGCACTTAGGACCCGTCCGACATTTGGGTCCCTTCCCTTACTCTCGTTCTGTTCGAGCTGGAAGTACAAAACAACAAATAGTGTAGAGTGGCACAGTGGTAGCGCGTTCGCTTCGAGTAAAGTAATCCCGAGTTCGAACCTGGGTACAGGGGATTTTTTTCTCTCACTTTGCACTAGGCCTTGCGGTCTGAACGTGGAGTCTTTCGGATGAGACGATAACCCGAGGTCCCGTGTGCTCATGCACTTAGCACACGTGGCAACAACAAAAGTTGTCATTTGGTCCAAATGTACCCCCCTTCCCTTCCTTCCTCATCAGTCACACAAAAATCGCATGCAAAAAAAAAAAACATTTAACAGCCTCTGGCTGCGACGCGCTCTCCAGGTGGGAGCAACCCAAATTTCACAGAGACGCCTCTGTGACTATAATGTACATAAAGCTGGAGACAGACTATGCGACTGCCTCATATGACTCAGATCAGGACGTTGACCAAATTTTGTTTCCCGCACAGAAGAGGTCACAAGCCATCTGACTCGATCAGCTCGATTTAGAACCCGCCCTATTCGGCCCTGTCACCTGACCGGGCCCGACTGAGTCAGACTGATCAAGCAGGATGGTATGCTAATGAGGTGAAACGTCACGACCTGATCGAGTCACACGAGGCAGTCACATAGTCTGTCGCCCGCTTAAGCTAAGCTAAGCTCTCACAGGCGGCATTGCCGATGAAGAAGGCATCTAGCCCCGGGGAGTAGGCCCCGTTGACGCCGTCGGTGGCGTTGTGGCAGTCGTAGGCCATGGCGCTGGTGACGTTGTGCCACCGCTGGCCGCCCATGTCCACCACCGTCACGTTCTCGTTCTCCAGGTAGCACGTGTCGTCCTCGCGCGTCATGTTCAGGCAGCCCCTGCTGTGAGCGCTGTCGTACACCACGCCCCCGATCTACATCAACGGAGACAGATAAATAACTTTTTCGCCTTGGCTTAAACCCTTTCGCCGCTAAATGCTATCAAACTTAACTGGCAAGAGAGAAAAAAACCCTGCAATATTGGGAATTCCTCTGTGACATGTCTAACATTAGGCCTGTCTTGACCTCCCGTAATTAAGCAAATAGGGTCTTTGGATAACAGGTCCTGATTTGATGCCTTTTAGTGACATGGGTGTTAAACCATTGTGGTGCATAGATGCGACATTGGCGGTGAAAGGGTTAAAGATACACAGACGCGCCACGATTCAGTCCCTTGGTTTTTTTTCTGGGTAGCTGTGACCCACATAGAAATGCCCCCATGTTCAACTTGAGACTGCTCTTTAAAATGATTTATTTCTTTGAATTTGGGGGCATTTGTATGGTAGTGAGACCTGGTTAAAACAAGATTTATTTCCAGTTATAAGAGGGAAAATGTGATCTGGTGGGTCTCTAAGGCTGTGTCATGTCAGACCAATAGGAATTGGTTCGGAAATAAAGAAGGGGAGTAATTTCATTGTGTGTGGGAGTGATCTTGCCTAATTCAATCGGTCAAACAGGGGAAGTCACTCTACCATCAGCTCTCGTAGCCTATCGACTCGTGTGTTTGAGCAGACATACAGCACTTAGAACACCGTGCGTCATTCTAAAAAAAATTATGTCCTTTATATTTTTACGTCACATTTTGCGCAAGTTTTATCACTTTGTGTAGCCACTGGCCACCCCTAATGTTTCCATATAAAAAAATGTTTGCAAGTCGCTGACACGCATCCTCAGGATGATCCTGCGGTTTCAAGCTTCAACGCCATTGTTGCATTGTTCCTATGGTATTTGACCGAGTAATGGAGGTAGTAAACAACTCTAATTTTCACGAAGTGCTCGCCCCTAGGAAAAGAAAAACAAAAGAAAGAAAGACACGTACGAAACTAAAACAGTCGTGCTATGGTTTGAAGGGCCCGCCACACTACACACGATTCGATCCCAATGCGATGCGATTTGACATTAGTCAGGCATGATTCTCGTGAAATCCAACTGTCTGAATGAATCTGATGAAATCCTACGAGTTTTGTTCTCTAGGTTTGTGGTCCCCCGTACGCGAATCTGATTGAATAGGCCTAGCTGTATTTCTGTAGGGGAAGACGGGGTAAAAAGCCCATGGGCGGGTAAGAAGCCCATGCCAATAATCTCATGAAATTAAGCATATTTCAGTCAAATTTGTCTTTGAGACTTTCATGAGATAATTGGCATGGGCTTCTTACCCGCCCATGGGCTTTTTACCCCGTCTTCACCTATCAGACATTTTAGTTGATTCGTGCATTGGGGTCTACTTTGAGTAAGTGAGCGAAAATAGTAAGAATCATCGGCAGATAATGCAGATCAACGCCCCCTCCTCCATTTCTCAGTTATTTCCGGGGTTTTGTTTTTTTGTTCTTCCAGTCTTGCCTTTCTTAGTGCAGATTGAGCACTTCAACCCCTATCGTTTTCTGTATTTAACCCTAATTTCATGCATTTACATAATTAATATTTTTCAAAGACTAGAAATCATGAATTAAAAAGACTTAAAATTTATCAGCCAAAAAAAGGAATGGTTCCAGCAAAAAAATAGTATAAGTGCATGGCTTTGTACATCGATTTCTCGGCAAATATGTAGATTTACACCCTCCTGCTCTATTTCTTGGTTCTTTCCGTGGTTAGGGATAGGGTTAGGGTTAGGGTTAGGGTTAGATGGTCTTTTCTTTTGCCACAAGCATCTGTTTTTTGGTCAAAATCATCTATTTTTGTTGAGCATTAAATCGCTGCCAATTAAAAATACTAACACAGTACAGTAGAACTAACATCAGGAGACACTTTTTCAGTAACAGAGTGACTAACTACTGGAACGCACTTCCTGCTCAGACAAACAATTTGCACCTAATAGGGGAAGACGGGGCAAAAAGCGCTTGGGCGGGTAAGAAGCCCACCCCAATTATCTCATGAAATGAAGCAAATTTCAGTCTCATTTTGCCCATGAGACGAGCGTTAATGTCTAGCATTCGTCTCATGGGCAAATTTGATTGAAATTTTCTTTATTTCATGAGATAATTGGGGTGGGCTTCTTACCCGCCCATGCTCTTTTTACCCCGTCTTCCCCTACTAACAAATTCAAAAACTTCCTGAACAAAGACCCAAACCTTAGTAAATTAAAATACCAGTATGACTGATAGTCTACTAAAACCGTCACAGCTGTGCCAACTGAATTTAAAGAAAAAAGAAAAGAAAAACAAAATCAAGAGAAAGGACACTTGAGAGGCCGCGAGGTCTAGTCGTCCTACCTGACCCGACCTGACCTGACCTAAAAATATGCATTCAATAATAGTAGAAAATACAGGCAAGACGGAAAGAACGCAATGAACCCAGACTGTGACAGGTGGGGGGGTGTGGATCTGCATCTTTACCGAATTAGTTTTTAGACGGATGTATTTCACGTGAATCATGACTCACAAGGGCTCCCAGGGACCCCCATTTGGGGGTCTATGAAGCACTAAAATTCTAAAGGACCATCTAAAAGAATGTGCAGGGGGTCCCAGGGATGCACTAGAAAAATTCTTTTTAGCATTCGCAATGCCACTGGGACCCTCTATCCCACATCTAGGACCCTCTATACTGTAAGTGAAGGAGTCCCGGCCCTGGGACCCCTTGTTTTGCGGGACGATTGGGAGCCCTGCTCACAGACATCGTCACAATCGCATGTCATTGGGGTCGAATCGTATGTAGCTTAGCAGGACCCCTTTACGGTCTGGGCGCGTGCTGGGCGCGTGCTGTGTGCGTGCTGGGTGCGTGCTGGGCGCGTGCTGACCTTTTCGTTGCCCCCTACCCCAGAGCCTTGGTCCGGGAGGGGGCAGAAGGAGGTGAGGGAGTTCCAGCTGAGCACCACGGAGCCGTCACGACCGTCCACGATGGCTGTGGGCCTCCTGGGGACACCATCCTCCTCCACCAGGTACTGCACCTGAAACGATGGGGGGTGGAACACACGTGCAAGGAGTTGTTCAAAATATCAGTTCTTAAAGACCCACCAGATCACGTGTCAAAATCACGGGTTTCACAGGGTTTTTCCTCTTATAGCTGGAAAGAAATCTTGTTTTGACCAGGTCTCACTCCCATACAAATGCCCCCAAATTCGAAGCCAAACGTCATTTTAAAGAGCAGCCTCAATTTGAACATGGGGACATTTCTATGTGGATCACAGCTACCCAGAAAAAACTAAGGGACTTAATTTGTGGCGCGTCAGTGTGTCTTTAAGATTATATGGTGGTTCGCCTTGGCTTAAAGACACACTGACGTACCACGATTAAGTCCCTTGGGTTTTTTCTGGGTCGCTGTGACCCAAATACAAAATGTCCCCAACTTCAAATTTAGGCTGCTCTTTAAAATGTTTCGTTTGACATTTGTATGGGAGACAAACCTGGTCAAAACAAGATTTCTTACCAGCTATAAGGGGGAAAACACGTGAAATTCGTGATTTTGACACGTGATCTGCTGAGCCTTTAAGGCTGTGGCTGTATCAGACCAGTTAACATAGGCTAGAACACCAAGGCTACATCAAAATGTTGCTACGCTATGCATGCGTATGCGGGGGGTTGTCTTTAGCTAGCCATGACAAGCTCCTAGCATAAATAACGTCGTGAGTCTCCAAAATCCCCCGAAGACGGAGCGTGGCTGCCCACGTGGCGGTGTCATCGGAAACGGGCACACACGTAATGTTCTCATCCGTAGCTGATGCGCTTGTACCAAAGTGTTCAAGTGCTTCCGCTGTTGGGATGATCCCTGGAGTCTTTTAGCCAGGGCAAGCCAACAACAACAACAACAACATACATACATGGTTGGGGACCTTTTGTCGCCATGTTCCTTTTTAAAAGTAATGACGCAAGAGGGCCTAATTCACTTCTTAGATTATCCCAATATGGCGGCTATGACGACAGCTGGTATCCAGCCATAATGCGTATCAGCGTATCATCTGTGATCTTGCACATATGGGATGGGAAGCCGTCTCCGAAGTTATTGTTCTTTGCACTTCCCTAGAGATTCTCCAGAGTTATTGTTCTTTGCGTTTCCCAGGAGTTTCTTCACAGTTATTGTTCTTTGCGTAGGACATTAAGAATCTTCTGGATGCAATTCCAAAATTTAGATATATTATTTTTAATGATTATGACGATTGAGCATATAATTTAAAAAATTAAAGCGCGCAATCAGACCGCTTACAAGAGCGGACGTTTGAAAGGTCGCGAGGCCTAGGATTTTTAGCCTGTTCCTATGTACCTACCTACCTACCTACCTACCTACCTACCTACCTCTTTCAAAAAGCCCAGATAGTCAGGCACGAGACTACTGTATCTTAGTGAGGTTGTTAACAAACAGACAACAACAACCTCAAATCCAGTGAAGGCCTGTCCCGAGTGGTGAACGAAGACCTTGGGGTCCACTCTGATGTTCCTGGCCTGCTCCTCGGTGTCCCCGAACTTGTGGAGGACATTGCTCAGCGCCTCGTTGCTGTAGATCTCCGTGTTGCCGTCTGTGTCCTGGTCTATGTCCTGTGTGTGTTTGCGTTTTGTTATACACAAGTAAAGCATGGCTACCGTGTTAATCAAAGATAGTTAGTTTTCTGTCTCTGTGTCTGTCTGTCTGTCTGTCCGTCCGTCCGTCTGTCTGCATGTCTGTCTCAAGAAGAAGAAGAAGAAGAAGAAGAAGAAGAAGAAGAAGAAGAAGAAGAAGAAGAAGAAGAAGAAGAAGAAGAAGAAGAAGAAGAAGACCACCACCACTAACACCAACACCACCAACAACAACAGCAACAACAATTACAACAAGAACAACAACGACAGCAAGAAGAAGAAGAAGAAGAAGAAGAAGGAGGAGGAGGAGGAGAAGGAGAAGAGGAAGAAGAAGAAGAAGAAGAAGAAGAAGAAGAAGAAGAAGAAGAAGAAGAAGAAGAAGAAGAAGAAGAAGAAGAAGAAGAAGAAGAAGAAGAAGAAGAAGAAGAAGAAGAAGAAGAACTACAACAACAACAACAACAACAACAACAACAACAACAACAACAACAACAACAGCAACAACAACAACAACAACAACAACAACAACAACAACAACAACAACAACAACTACACCCAATTCTTACCTGAACGAAGACCCCGGAAGCGTCCAGGATGTCCTGGCCGGAGGGGTCAGTCTCGATGGTCAGCTGACTGTCGAAGACCTCTTTGCCCCGGAACGTCTCCTTCATCTTCCACAGCTTGGTACCCTGGACAGTGCTCCCCACCCCCTGCACCTGTGCCCGACCCGATCAGAGCTGAGAGTGAGACGTTGTCATCAAGTCAGAAGTCCACAGTAGTGGATGAAACAATCAGTGACGGGGGGAAATTGCATGTGTTGTGATAAACGAAAATGAGTTATCTTGCTTCAACAAAAGGTTATATGATCCAAAACCGTTAAGGTCTGTGTACACGTGAACTACGATTCACAAGATCTTTCTATTTCCCCATGGCAACACAGTGAGCTGTAAGTATTATTAAGCGGGCTGTCACTGTGTTGCCATGGGGAAATAGAAATCTCTCGTGAATAATGCTAACGTGTACACAGACCTACTGACGTACTTTCATAAGCATGCTCAAAAGTCCGTTCAGCCAAATGTGTCCATTCATTACAAAAATCATTGTCGGTTCGGCTTCCGCCAAAAGTCCGTTCAATGAAATGTCTCTTCCGCCAAAAGTTATGATGAAATGTCCCTTCCGCCAAAAGTCTGTTCAATGAAATGTCCCTTCCGCCAAAAGTCCGTTCAATGAAATGTCCCTTCCGCCAAAAGTCCGTTCAATGAAATGTCCCTTCCGCCAAAAGTCCGTTCAATGAAATGTCCCTTCCGCCAAAAGTCCGTTCAATGAAATGTCCCTTCCGCCAAAAGTCCGTTCAATGAAATGTCCCTTCCGCCCAAAGTCCGTTCAATGAAATGTCCCTTCCGCCCAAAGTCCGTTCAATGAAATGTCCCTTCCGCCAAAAGTCCGTTCAATGAAATGTCCCTTCCGCCAAAAGTCCGTTCAATGAATGTCCCTTCCGCCAAAAGTCCGTTCAATGAAATGTTCCTTCCGCCAAAAGTCCGTTCAATGAAATGTTCCTTCCGCCAAAAGTCCGTTCTATGAAATGTCCCTTCCGCCCAAAGTCCGTCGATCAATTATCCATTCGGTCATAATAAAAAATGTCCATCAATCAAATGTTCAGTAGCCTGTCTACTTTTGCAGTATTTTTTTTAATGTTCAAGAGTAAAGACTGAGTTTTGAACGTCACACACTTTTTTTTCATTATTATTGAATTATTTCCTAGCTTGAGTAAGGAGGTAGAGAGTGGGCTATAATAAGTCTTTGATTGTTTGTTTATTTGTTGACGTTGTTCTCGTCATTGCTACTTGTGTTGCTTCACTTAAATCGTTTTCATTTCAGTGTTAAAGGTGGACCCTGACGGATGAGTTTTTGCAAACAACACATCGAGATCACCATGAAAACACCATTTACAGAGATCGCAACACTCACTTTGCTCTGGTTTCCTATCAATCAAACCGTCAAATCGGCGATGTATCCTTGGCGAAGGTGCTGGAAGTCAAATTATTTCACTGAAAGAGAAGGCGTGTGTCGTCTCTTTTGTAATGGCGACCAAATTGTTTGCACGATTTTGTTCGCAATACAAGCCTTTTTATTTTTTTTTAATTATAATTTTATGCAGTTTATCTGAAAGAGTTTCGTTCACAACAAAGGAAATTTTGTTGTTGCTGTTAATGCACTACAAAAAAGAAAATGCTTAAACCACAATGGATTTGGCCCCCACCCACCCCATCCAAAATGAAATGGCCTTCTCTCTCCGGCACCTCCGCCAAGGAGGAATCGCCGTTTTGACAGTTTGATTTCTAGGAAACCAGAGCAAAGCGAGTGTTCCGAGCTTCGAAAAGGCTGTCTTTCTGGTGATCTCAACGTGTTCCTTGCAAAAACTCATCCGTCAGGGTCCACCTTTAATATTATTGTTGTAGTGTAGTTTTCGGTTTCCTTTGTGTCTGATAATCACGAAGGCAAACTGTCGATCAGGATAATGCAACAAACATACAAACAGGCACACAACAAGTGTACAGTGACGTTATTGTATTCACAACCAAACATCTGGATATTTCGGCGAATTCGCCTTTTACCAACAACATAGACACACAAGAAAACAGCAAACAGAAAAGATAGCAAAAGGAGCATCAACAAAAACCAACACTTCCCCTCTACAATTCAATCTGTGAATGATCAGGATAGTGGACCAGACAACAACGAGCCAAACCATACGGGGATTATTAACCATCGGCCAAGCGAAAACCGCTTGATGTTTTCACGGCTGTCTGTTTGTTCCAGGCTGAGCTGGCTGACTATGTTACCGCGATAGCGTTTGAAGGAAGGGATCTTCTTCTCCTTCTTCTTCTTCTTCTCCTTCTTCTTCTTCTTCTTCTTCTTCTTCTTCTTCTTCTTCTTCTTCTTCTTCTTCTATTTCTTCTTCTTCTTCTTCTTCTTCTTCTTCTTCTTCTTCTTCTTCTTCTTCGATCGCTCAGACAGTTTCCAGTCAATTTATGAGCGCAGATGCGTCATGCTGCCGTTATGCGCCTAACTATAAGAAATAGTTAGGCCCATGCAGCAAGTCCGACTTCGGCTGGAGTAGATCTTTTTTGAAAGTGTTTCAAGAAGAAGAAAAAAAGGCAGGAGAATGGACTGGTAAGGCAGAAAGATAGCAGATGACAGTAAGCAAAGGGAAAAGGCAGAGTCGAAGCGAGTGGCGGATTAGAGGAAGTTACAAGCACAGAGCTTCCAGAAGATGGCGGAACTATTTATACAATAGACACACACACACACACACACACACCGGTATCCCCACGGGGGTACGGAGGGATAGGACCCTCAAATTTGGCATGCGGATAGGAAGTTAAGATAGCTCAGCCAAGTTTAAAGATGAAGGTCATTGGCCAATGATCAAGGTCACTGGTTGCTCAAAATGCTGCCACGCCGCTAGTGGTTCTAGCGTTTTAATTTCACGCTCTAGTTTCCGCTATGATGCAAAATGTCCAGACACAAAAACACAAAGAGAACATAATTAACAACGTAGCAAAAAGTACACAGCTGACCGAGACAGGCCCTGTACCTTGAGGTCCGTCTCCTGTCCAGCCTCCATGAGGTCTCGGGCGGTCAGGCGGCGAGCTTCCCGCCGAGCACGGTGCGAGGAGGGCCCCCCGTGGGCAGCCAGACGCTTCTCCAGCTGCTGCTTCACGTCCACCAGACGGGCTGCCTCGGACCACCCCACCAGGACTGAATTCATAGAAGAAGAAAGAGGAGCAGGAGGAGGTGGTGGAGGAGGAGGTGGGAGGAGGAGGATGGAGGAGGAGGAGGAGAAGGAGAAGGAGAAGGAGGTGGAAGGAGGTGGGGGAGGAGGTGGAGGAGAAGAAGAAGAAGAAGAAGGAAGAGGATGAGGATGAGGAGGAGGAGGAAGAAGAAGAAGAAGGAGGAGGAGGAGGAGGAGGATATGGAAGAATAAGAAGGAGAAGAAGAAGGAGGAGGAGGAGGAGGAGGAGGAAGAAGAAGAAGGAGGAGGAGGAGGAAGAAGAAGAAGAAGAAGAAGAGGAGGAGGAGGAGGTGGAGGAGGAGTTGGAAGAAGGAGGAGGAGGAGGTGGAGGAGGAAGTGGAAGAAGAAGAAGAAAGAGGAGGAGGAGGAGGAGGAGGAGGAAGAGGAGAAGAAAATAAGAAAAAGAAGAAGAAGAAGAAGACGATGATGATGATGATGATTTCAGTTCTCTCTAGTCTAACCTTTCTCTTGTAAGCATTGTTAAGGGCCTGCTACACTAGGCCTACATACGATTCGCTGTCAATGCGATGCGAGCGATTGTGACGATGTGAGTCATGATTCACGTGAAATTCATGTATTGGGTCTACTTGAGTATGTAGAGCGAAAATAGCATCATTTTCTTTTAGACGGAAGTATTTGACGTGAATCATGACTCGCATCGTCACAATCGCATCGCACTGACAGCGAATCGTATGTAGTGTAGCAGGCCCTTCAGCTAGACGTTAAGTCGGGACACTTTCGCCAGGTAGGCTAAGCGGTCAGCCACACGTCCACTAAAATCGCACGACTGTACGATACGATTCGATCACGTGGTCTCGAAGAACAAATGTGATTGGCGCATCGAGACTACGTGATCGAATCGTATCGTACAGTCGTGCGATTTTAGTGGATGTGCGGCTGGCCCTTAACTAGTAGTTTCACACATTGTAGGCTAATAGGGCTGTGTGCATGATGACTTAGGTAAATCAAGCTGCTTTGGAATATTGATGGCAAATAACCTAAAATACAACAGAAAAAGTTAGGCAGTCTAACACTATATAGTCACCCCCATCATGTTTACGACCCTTGATCTCAAAGTCTGCTTTTTCCAAAACTGAACAAAGGGGGTAAACTCTCTTTCGAATTAACTCCCCTCCACCAAACTGTTGATTACGATACCAATCATCTAGCAATGCGTGGATCAGAGCCAAAGCGAGACAAACAAAGCATCATTCTCAAAAAAGAATGTGCCAAGTTCGCCTTTATGATGACCCTTCACCCCACACACTACACATCAACAATGGTGGAGAGGACGACGCATCCAGTGTTATGATAACAATCCAAGGCTGATCCTAACCATATCCCTTTCCTGGAAAATGGCAGAATGTTGCTTCTCAGTGAAACATTTTCTATTCAAATATTTGAGGAGGGGGGGGGGGGGACTAAAGTACAAGATGTAAAAAACAAACCTTAAAGGCAGATGAGATTTTGCAAGAAACACGTCGAGATCACCAGAAAGACAGCCTTTTCAAGGATCGGAACACTCACTTTGCTCTGGTTTCCTATAAATTAAACCGTCAAAACGGCGATTCCTCCTTGGCGGAGATGCCGGAGAGATAAAGCCATTTGGATGGGGTGGGTGGAGGACACTCATTGTGGTTGAAGTTTTTTTCTTTTTTGTAGTGCAGTAAAAATATAATTGCAGCTGTTTCCTTTGTTGTGAGCGAAATTCTTTTAGATAAGCTGCATAAAATTTAAAAAGAAAATAATTAAAAAAGGCTTGTATTGCGAACATTTCGTGCAAACGATTTGGTCTAAACACAGGCGGCCATTAGAAAAAAGACGGCACACGGCTTCTCTTTGGGTGAAAGAATTTGACTTCCAGCACCTCCGCCAAGGAGGAATCGCCGATTTGACGGTTTGATTTCTAGGAAACCAGAGCAAAGTGAGTGTTGCAATCTCTGTAAAGGGTATTTTCCTTGTGATTTGGACGTGTTTCTTGCAAAAACTCATCCGTGAGGGTGGCCCTTTAAAGCGTATAAAATAAATTACAATGAAGAAAAAAAAAAGTTTTTCATGAACCAAATGTTTGTTTTTTCAGACACTAACCAAAAAGCAATGCGGCACAGCACAAAAACAGCCTCATGGTGTCCCTACAACAGTTTTACGAATGACGAACTCACAACACGGGAACGACTTCAACAAAAATCGCTGTACCCTTCACCCCCAGACTTTGTTTGCCTTTCTTTCGCTACGCCCCCCGAACTCAGTCAGCCTCGTTCTGCCCTGCCCTTTTGGCGGTAACCAGTAATATTGCATAAACAAATTAGGGCCTATATATAAAGAAAAAAAGAAAATCTGTCCTGTATACTCGCGCGCGCGCGCGTGTGTGTGTGTGTGTGTGTGTGTGTGTGTGTGTGTGTGTGTGCACGTGCAGAGAGAGAGAGAGAGAGAGAGAGAGAGAGAGAGAGAGAGAGAGAGAGAGAGAGAGAGAGAGAGAGAGAGAGAGAGAGAGAGAGTGAGAGAGTGAGAGAGACAGAGAGAGAGAGAGAGAGAGATGGGGGGGGGGGGGGAGTCATTTGGACCACCTACGTAGTCGCAGCTAGGTCGTCGTTTCCTCCAATTGACTCAATTAACCTAATGATCATTATGGTACCAGGACCATTAACTGCAGCTGAGATGTTATTATTGAATGATGATTATTTTTTTGCACCGTACTTTCGTTGTTGTGGCTGCTGCTGCTGCTGTTGCGTGTTAGGCTGCATGTCGATGTCAGCGTTTCTTTTTCTTCTTTTTTTAATTTTTATTGTCCGTCACCGAAGGTGAACGGACTTTGCGATGGGCTGGTTTGTATTTTTGTTTGTTTGTTTGCTTTTTGTTTGTTTTTTGTTTTTTTGTTTTTTTCTGTCTGTCCCAAGGATATCTCCCGAACCGCTTGACCGAATCGCGTCACATTTTGTGTGAAGGTGTGCCTCCTTAATAGGAAGAGATCGGCGCAAACCATTTTGCCGTCGTGACCTTGACCTTGACGTACGACCTTGAAAACCGAAAATCTATTTTTAGCGATATCTCAGGCACCGATCGACATAGGATGTTGAAACTTGGTATGAAGGTGGTTTGGCTTATGCCCGGTCTGATGATGGCATACCGATCAAGGTCAAGGTCAAGGTAAAAAAGATCGCTGGAGCCTGAAAATCGGAGGGTCATTTTTTTCTCCTTCTGTCTTTCTCAAGGATATCTTTCGAACGGGTTGACCGAATCGCGTCAATTTTTGTGTGCTGGTGTGTCACTATGAGAGGAAGGCATCCGCGCAAACCATTTTGCCGTCGTGACCTTGACCTTGACGTACGACCTTGAAAACCGAAAATCTTTCAGGGGCCATAACTCCCACACCGTTAGTGTTAGAGTCTTCAAATTTGGCATGAAGGTACTTTGGCTTATGCCCATTCTGATGGTGGCATACCGATCAAGGTCAAGGTCACGGTCCGGGCGATCAGTAGGCCTTGAAAGTGGTAGGGGTCTACACATTGGGTTTTAAGCCATATTTTCCACATTGGTACTTGACAGAAGCGCTTCAGATTGTGTGTGGTACTGTATACCCTAGAGAAGAAAACATCCGAGCATAAATTATCACCATGCTGACCTTGACCTTGAAGTGTGACCTTGAAAACCGAAATTTCCTTCTTTGCGCTATATGTTTCTTCTTCAAGCTGTATCTCGTGAACTAGAAGACAGAATCCCTTCCAATTTTGTGTCAGGATGTGACACTCTACGGGGTGTCGCAAGTGCGTGGCATTGCTGGTGACGGACATGTCTGCCGCTCGGTGACGGACATGTCTGCCGCTCGGCGACGCCCTTGTTGATAATGTGCTTTTGTCTTTCTCTTTATCTCTGTCTTTATTTTATATATATATATATATATATATATATATATAGGAAATTTTTTAAAACTTGTTTGTCCCTATGTCTTTGAACCGAACATTAAAATAAAAAACCAGTTATAACATATATCTAGGCCAAGTTCGAAAATGAAGGTCATTGGTCAAAGGTTAAGGTCACTGTAGCCGAAAATGCTGCCGCGCGAGACTCCTCGCTGGTGCAAGGGTACTGCAAAGTGCGGGAGTAACTTGGTATCTTGATCTATGTTCTAAAAAACATAAAGAGTGCTAGCTTAGTTTCTCCTCATTATTAGGGAGGCAATGGCAGAACCCAGCCGAGGACAGCTGTTTCGACTCTAGGGAGTCTCATATATATATATATATATAGAGAGAGAGAGACGAAAACACATTCATAGCTCTTGAAATTCCGACTGATATTGCTCTCGTCTTCGGTGGTGCGGTGCTCTGCCTTCTAGAGTTGGGGGTGAATCATTTTTATTCTCTCTCTATATATATATAAGCCACAAAATGATGTTCATAATTTATAATATTTATGTTTAATGTAACTTGGCTTCCCCATCACTTATACCACCGCCATTCAAGACTTCACACACACACAAAACAACAAACAAAGGAGAATTGATTTCAAAAATAATATAAAAAATAAAACGAGGAAGGGCGAGAGAGAGAGAGAGAGAGAGAGAGAGAGAGAGAGAGAGAGAGAGAGAGAGAGAGAGAGAGAGAGAGAGAGAGAGAGAGAGAGAGAGAGAGAGAGAGAGAGAGAGAGAGAGAGAGAGAGAGAGAGAGAGAGGACACTGGACACTGGACACTGGAAAACTTTATTTGACAAGGATAAAGATTTTAGGCAGAGTGTGAGAGAGAGAGAGAGAGAGAGAGAGAGAGAGAGAGAGAGAGAGAGAGAGAGAGAGAGAGAGAGAGAGAGAGAGAGAGAGAGAGAGAGAGAGAGAGAGAGAGAGAGAGAGAGAGAGAGAGAGAGAGAGAGAGAGAGAGAGAGAGATGCCAATAAAAAGGTCTCCCGAGCTTCCTGTGACTCCGACTTTAACACATCTGTTGCAGCCTGCTGTCAAGTGTTAATTAACCAGCCGCGTTCCGAAAGCTGGTTAGTGTTTTCAGAGCAGTCTGTTTTGTTCCTGGCTGTGTGTCCATGTGTCTATCTATGTTAACACGATAACGTTTGAACGGAGAGACCTAGGAGGCTCAAACGTTGCATGCGGATAGATATTTAGGATATCTAGGCCAAGTTCGAAAATGAAGGTCATTGGGCAAAGGTTAAGGTCACTGTAGCCGAAAACGCTGCCGCGCGAGAGACTCCTCGCTGGCGCAGGGGTATTGTAAAGTGCGGGTGCAAACCGTATGATCGGGCTTAAGTTTCAGGGGTGTTTGTTTGTTCCTGCAAGGTCACTGGAACCGAAAATGCTGCCGCACGGCTGGTTGATCTAGCGTTGTCACGCTCTAGTTCATTCTGTGACTCAAGAGAAATCACGCCTACCATCAATTGACTCCGCCGGTCACTCAGTGCGATGAAAACCAAACCGACCTAAAAGTCCCGAACCAGCAGAACGTCCCTATTTCAGCAAAACATAAAAGCCCAATTTAACCCAAGCCTATAATAATAAGCTGATCGTGACATTAAAATGAATTCGATAACAACAAACAACCCCATAATAGAGTCGCTTTTCCTGCTTCGATTTATATTTTTCGGAATGTCAGTTACGCTCTTCGGGTAGCAGTGACAAGAGTGTCCGCTTGCAGGCTCAGTTACTACTCTGGTCAATGCCTAAACTGTTTATTATAATAATAATTATTATAATAAAATAATAATAATAATAATAATAATAATAATAATAATAATAATAAACGGATATTTATATAGGGTTTTATGGAAGGTTCGTGGAAATAATATCTATTGTTAACAATTCGGGACTTTCCTGGTGCTGCACTGCCTCCGGGCATTGCCTCCAGGATCGTTCCCACCATCTTTATATCTACTAATGTCCCATATGTGTCTGTTTCAGACCGGAGGACGTTAAACAGATTGTTTTCTTCTGTTGGGCTTTATATCGAGCACAAAGCGCTTAAGGTTTGTTTGGGTGTTTCTTTGTTTTTCATTTTCAAGCTAATATAGGACCTAATACATACATTTTTATAAATAAAAAGGGGAGGGGGGTAAGGTTACAAGCATCACCAAAAAAGCAAAGAGCAGTCCCAGTTACTAATGATAAAAAACGTTTGAATAAAAAATGAACACAAAACAAAATACGTGTGCAAAGATTTCATAACTATATAATGATATACAATAAATCGCGCAGTCTTTCAAGTATTCTATGCATCACAATCACAACAATCACAATCACAATATTTATTCGTCCAATGTGGAAATGTGTGTGTGGTGGCACGTAAAAAGTTAAACAGTATGTAATAAAAGATCACAGTTCCAATATTAAAATATCAGATTCACGCAAAACGCAAGCACACGCAGACAGCAAGCACCCCCGCTACACTATCCCCCCTCATACAGATAGAGACAGACAGACAAACAGGCAAAGACTGAGGGAGAGTGGGGGAGAGAGAGAGGGTGGGGAGAAAGAGAGAGAGAGAGTGAGAGAGACAGAATTAACGAGAGAGAGAGAGAGAGAGAGAGAGAGAGAGAGAGAGAGAGAGAGAGAGAGAGAGAGAGAGAGAGAGAGAGAGAGAGAGAGAGAGAGAGACAAAATCATAATAATCATAAGCATGCTCACAAGACGCACTAGACACACAGATGCACCTAACTCACACACGTATACACGCACTTAATACATCATAACAACTGACAACAATCATTATATTAGGGTTTAGTAGACACGAGACAATTATGATAGTTACGCAGGTGCATTCGGAAATGCCTCACCATCACACACCCACGCCCACCCCCACCCCCACCTTTCACCCATCTTCCCGCCAACACCACAATGTGATTAAGTCCGCAATATTCGGCAAGTTTTTTCACAATGCATGGCGTCAATCAAGCACTGAGAGGTTAATGGTCCAAAGTGTAGATCAAAAGGTGCCCCCGACCCGCCCTCTGTATTAGACCTTAGTCATGAGCTAGCTGCCAGACGCCCAGTTAGGACGACTTGCTGACTTGCCCTTTTTGTGCCCCCGCCTGTGGCATTCTCAAAATGGACTTGTTTTCAACATGTCTGCGCTTGTGCGAAGAGTTAGGGGTAGGGTAGGGTTATGGGAAGGGTTAGGGTTAGGGTTAGAAATAGGGTTAGGGTTAGGGGTAGGGGTAGGGTTAGGGATAGATGTAGGGTCAATTTAGTGTCGAATACACAAAAGATAAAATGTTATGGTACGTCATGATCGATTTCGCACATGCGTAAACATGTTGGGAGAACAAATCCATTTTGAGAATGCCACACCGGTCACAATATCAAGCAATGTTTTACAACAACAACAACAAAAAGGTTTAGTTTTAGTTGTATGGCTTTTGATATCCCATAAGAAGGTTTTGCGCTGTAGTGTCTGTCTGTCTGTCACTGTAACTCGAAAATTATAATAATACAGTAATTATAATAATACAGTAATTATAATAATATTGAATGGAGTTTAATCAAATTTTGTACAGGGGAAGGTTACTGCATTTAGAAATGTTTTTAATTTTGAAATTAATCAGTTTTGTCCATACATTTTTTTTGGGGGGGCAGTGGGTGGATGCCTCATGCCTCCATACGGGGAGCTGGACGACCCCGACCCCTCCACGAGTCTCTCCCCCGTGAGGATACCGGGGGAGGGTCTTTTGTAAAAATAGTTCCCCCACCTTCTTGAAGTTCTGTGCTTGTAACTTCCTCTGGTCTGCCACTCTCTCTTTGACTCTGCCTTTTCCCTTTGCTTTCTGTCATCTACTATCTTTCTGACTTGTTGGTCCATTCTCCAGCCTTTTTTTTTTTTAATCTTCCAAATAATTGTTCTCCTTTGAGCTCCTCCGAAATCGGTAATGTGTCGGCTGTGCGCAGCGGGGAGACCAGTGAAAACTGAAAACCGGACACATACGTACTTTACCCAGGGTGGCATATGGCCCGGGAACGCAGAAGAATAAGTGCATCAGTTTCAGGATTTAAAAATAATATTTTTTGGAGAACTATTTAAAGTCTTGAATAAGTCAATAATATTTACTTCTTTTTGTTATTATTATTATTATTATTGTGTAAGTGTTATGCTGTTGTAAATGTGTTTCTATGTCCATGCATATATGCGCATAATTGTGTGTGTGTGTGTGTGTGTGTGTGTGTGTGTGTGTGTGTGTGTGTGTGTGTGTGTGTGTGTGTGTGTGAGTGTGTGTGTGTGTGTGTGTGTGTGTGTGTGTGTGTGTGTGTGTGTGTGTGCGTGTGCGTGTGCGTGCGTGCGTGCGTGTGTGCGTGTGTGAGTGTGTGTGTGTGTGCATGCGCATGTAGGAGATAAAAAGAATGCATCTGTGCACATACATGAATGCGCATGCACATAATTATGCATACATTTTAGATTAGGTAGAGCCTTAGTGAGTGTTTGGCTTTGAACAAACTGAAATTAAGCGGAGGTTTGCACTGAATTAGTACTGTTTGACTCTAACACACGCATACACACACACACACACACACACAATATACACAATAATATACAACTCACACAATAATATACCCACAGAGAGAGAGAGAGAGAGAGAGAGAGAGAGAGAGAGAGAGAGAGAGAGAGAGAGAGAGAGAGAGAGAGAGAGAGAGAGAGAGAGAGAGAGAGAGAGAGAGAGAGAGAGAGAGAGAGAAAGTGAGAGAGAGAAAGACATGGACAAAGACAAAAATAACATAGAAAGAAAGAGACAGAAAGACAGGGACAGAGAGAGATACTCCAAGAGACGGATATACAGAGAGATAGGGGGATAACACAAGAATGAAGAGAAGATAAAAAAGAATGAATATTTTTCCAACCTTTAATTCAAACGCCCACAAAGTATGTCATGCCAATGATGTCACCAATATCTCCCACAATACAATACCAACACAAGCACCTTCTAATGACAGAATAATTATGATATGTAGGTTAAACAAAAACTAATAATAAACACATAAGATATCATTGGCACTCAAGCAACTTCTCAATACAGTTTTACTTTTTTTAATACTAAGCCCTCTTAAATTAATTCATAATAAATAACATTTTTTCTTCTTCTTCCAGTCGGGGATGTTTATCCTCACCGGTCTTCATCCAGACCATTAATAGCGCACAGGATGCGTGCTATGTGAATTCGTGTCATCCATCCCAGCGGCACACACTGCCCACTCATACCGAATAGTGGGATGGGCTTTAACAAGTGCGCAAGATCTTGTGCATGCGTTCGCACACGGGACCTCGGTTTTTGAAAAGTCTCATCCGAAGGACTTTTTCCCCAACTAACGCCAGGTACCCATTCACACCTGGGTGGAGTGAGGAAAATAGGAGTAAAGTGCCTTTCCCAAGGACACACTGCTGTGAACCGAGCTGGGCTCAAACCCGCGCACTCGCAAACCTGACGGATTACGAGCTAGCGACTCGGACTTAGCAACTGAGCTACAGCAGCTCCCAACATTTCCCAACCATACAACAAACATTTAAACTCGGTCAAGTTGTAGGTTTTGTTTGTTTTTTGTTTTGTTACATTTTATTAAGTTGTAGCTTAGACACCTCCCTCATGTTTACGACTCAATCTCAAGGTCTACATCTTTCAGTTTCATGGCGATAACCCTAGGATGATCCTAACCCCATCCCTTCCCAAAAAACGACACAATGCTGCTTCTAAGTGAAAACGTTCAATGCGAAAATTTGATGGAAGGGTTCTAAACCACTTATACGAAACTCAATATAACCTCGATAGATCATCATGACTTTCCCTAAATATTTAAACAAATAGATAGTTGCTTGGGTGGGTGTGTTTTTCCATACATTAAGGGGGTGTGGTCACAAATGAAAAGACACAAAGAAATAATAATAATAATAATAATGACCATTTTTATAGCACTTATTCTCCTAAGCACTTCACACAGAAGTTAAAAATCTGAGCAAAGTAATATTAAATCGGTGGTAATTTATTACACTGCATTATAATTACAAAGATTAAGAAAAGAAAAGAAAAAGAGCACGTCTGTTTGTCGAATTTTCGTATTTACTTATAATTGTGTACAGTTCAACAAATTGTATTAAACTGAAACAGCCGGTTTAAAATGTAACCAATATCACATTGTTGGCTGTTTTTCCACCACCAGCTCAAAACTTGTGATCAGTGAAGTTACATACTTGAGGCATATTAGTATTTTCTATTGATTTAAGTGACCCCACACCACCACCCCCAAAATACCC
>JAGGCT020000627.1:0-32500 GCA_017654935.2 Phymorhynchus buccinoides | reverse complement strand
TTCCTGAGAATTTTTTTTATACAGCTCTAAAAAGTTTCAAGCACCAAGATTTATTTATTGCTTCTTTTTTTTTTAAATCCAAATAGGAGATAATATGTCACAGCGAAATGCAGAAACAAGTAGTACAGAAAACAGAGCTAGAAGAGAGGTGTCTAAAATGTGTGACGCTGAAGCATTTAACTCCAGACTGCATTTACAGAAGCAAAACACACACAAGCTTACGAAGCATATAAACAACCAGTGCATATGTACGTGCGCGTACAATCTATGAAATAGTGACAAGGAACACACACACACACACACACACACACACACACACACACACACACACACACACACACACACACACACACACACACACACACACACTTCATACCACAGACTATCAACATGAGAATATTCAAAGCTTGTCTTTCACCGAATCTGACTCTTAACACTTTCACTATAAACATGTTATACTTGCATAACAATCCCACAACACTTAAATAATATAAGGCATCACAGTTATAAGGTTGTCATTTAGAAACAAAGTGCACTCAAAATGTAACTTATTCCTTAGAAAACAGTTTATTGCAAAGTACTTGTAGGAAAGACAACACGGCAATGTGCGTCCACTTCACACAGCATGGACCCTGCTAAGTACTACGACTCGAATGAAGTAACAAAATTAAGAAATAAATGATCACAAGTCAGCTACAAATTGCATTCAACATTAAGTAAAAAGCATACAAAATCAAGGAAGTAAGAAATACAAAGTAACCACAAGCAAATAAAACACAACCGTAAGGATCTGCCACAGAAAGAAAGAAACAGACTTAGTCGATTTCATGCAAAGTTGTAAATAAACAGTGTAAAACTAACAAGGAAACCAAACAATAAAAGATTATCACAGAATTCAGAAGAAGAAAAAATAATTTAAAAAAAAGAATCAGCATTTTATCACTGGCTTACGAAACTCTACAAATACAAAACTTTTTTGTTCCTTTTTTTTTTACTTGACCCAAAGAATTTTCAGTATAAGGCCTTGTACACAGTCCATCCGGATTTTCCTCGCGGAAATAATCAATAAGTAAAAGAAAGAAGGAAACAAATATACGGATTAGGGGAAATTCGGACACGTGCGTATATTTTTTCCCTTCTTTCTTTCATTTATTTACGGATTGTGCATGGGTTTCCGCGCAGAACATCCGCGTGTATGTGTACACGGCCTTAAGCCTAATTACAGAGAATGACTATATGCTAACATTGCAGAAAACAGCATCAAAAATAAAAATACATAAATGACTGCAAACCCATGTCAGTTTTACAAAACATTCAGGCCTTGAAAACAGCCCTAGTTTCTTAACCCTTTCGACGCCAGCCATTTTTCAGCCAAAATTTTTAGCATAATTTACCTGGATAAAGAAAAGTTAGCGTCTGCAATACTATGAATCTGCCTATGACATGTATTAACCCCTTGACTGCCACCAACGTATTACGTACTGACCTGATGACATCACTGATGATGTCATCAGATGAAGAGGAAGAACCCTGATATGCTGGCTTTTGCTTTAACACTGTCAAGAGAGTTATACCCCCAGACCATTTTGCCAGATTGGCTCTATCAGTCGTCTTTTGTATGGCATGATTTGCCCAATGATTTTTTCTTTAATTTTCTCTGGCAGTCAAGGGGTTAAATAAGGCCTTTCCTTATCTCCCCAAATGAACAAAATGAGGTCATTGGATAACAGTTGCTAATGTCAAGCCTTTTAGTGGCATGGGTGTTCAATCAGTGTGGTGCAAAAATGCCACGTCGGCAGTGAAAGGGTTAAGAAGGTCCGAAGCGTTCAAACATTATACAAACAATGCAGGCGTCTAACATGCGCAGAGCTTGCAGATTAGATTGTCAGCCCTGGGGCCTGGTCAATGACCACAAATTGACCCCTCATTTTGTGCAGTCAGGGGTCGTATGACCCATAAAGAAGTTCGAAAACAATCTGCAGCTCTGCGCATGTGTCTGAGACACAGCGGCAAAATGAAAGACGCAGGAACTAGAGGACAGCACGATCAGCTCACAGGAAACGTCAGTGAGCCGTTTTACATCTTGTCAACATTTATCATTAAAAAATTGTATTTTAAATACTGACACAGGTTGAACACGAGCGAAGGCTGAACAGCTTCCAGAATCCCGCCAAGAACCCTTCTTTTGGCAACTGTCCATCTTCAATTTCGAAAACAGTTGAATGGAACTAGAATAATAATACATGTATTGCTGGAATTCTAGTTTTTCCTGGGCTAGGTGGATCGTTTCTGAGAGGAATGTTTCACCGAATTAGAAAGAAACATCTGAAAGGTGCATGCTTTTTATCCGGAACATTCTTATCCCAAATGATCCGTCTAAGAGTGGTCTATGTACAAAAATAATCCACAAGTCTTCTCTCTCTCTCTCTCTCCCTCTCTCTCTCTCTCTCTCTCACTCTCTAATAATTAGCCCACTTTTTTGTAACCATCCCCAGTGACATGGGTCAATGGCCTATTCATTAAAATCGTTCATTGTTCAGTGTTCTCTCTCTCTCTCTCTCTCTCTCTCTCTCTCTCTCTCTCTCTCTCTCCCTCACTACTTTCTTTTCCCTATCTTTTTTCCCTATCTCTCTCATCAAATGTATCCTCCGAAGTTGGAGTGTGGCTGCCCACGTGGCGAGGTAATCAAAAACGGTTGCACAGCACACGTAATGTTCTCAACCCTAGCTGGTGCATATTTTGTACCATAGTGTTCAATTGCTTCGGCTGTTGGGATGATCCCTGGAGTCTTTAACTAAGCCAGGGAAACGACAACAACAACATCATCAATCATGTCAATTTTCAAACCTAGTAAGAAAAGAACACAACAGATTGAATGTCTCTATCTCATCAAATATCAGTCTTCTTCTTCTTCGATCGCTCAGACAGTTTCCCGTCAATTATGAGCGCAGATGCTGCCGTTATGCGCCTAATTAAGAAATAAGAAATAGTTAGGCCCAGCAAGTCCGACTTCAGCTGGAGGAAATATTTTTGAAAGTTTCGTGAAAAAAGGCAGGAGAATGGACCGGTAAGGCAGAAAGATAGTAGATGACAGCAAAGGGAAAAGGCAGAGTCAAAGAGAGTGACAGATTAGAGGAAGTTACAAGCACAGAATTTCCAGAAGGTGGGGGAACTATTTATACAAAAGACTCCCCCGGTATCCCACGGGGGGTAAATATCAGTCTTAAAACCATATAACAGCAACACACACATTTTTCCATTTCCAAACCTCATCCCCTCACATCTTTCCCTCACCCGGTCAGTCACAGTATTTCAACTGTCAGGCAGCACCGTGTCGATAAGATTGAACGTTTTCCCCCATCTCATCAATCAGTCTTAAAAAACAAAACAAAAAACATAACAAGCGGTGAGGAATACATGCATTTCTCCATTTCTAAGCATCATCCCCTTCAACCTTTCCCCCTCCCCCCCTTCCCTGCTCTCTCTCTCTCTCTCTCTCTCTCTCACACACACACACACACACACACACACAAACATACGCACGCTCGCAAGCATGCAAACACACACACAAACACACACACACACACACGCATGGACACACAAGCACACACACACATGGACACACAAGCACACACACATTTGTCTCGCTCTCTCCCTTTCACACACAGCATACGCCTGTCTGTCATTCCTGACAATGACGGCCACATAGCAGAAGGGGCAAAAATGCTATTCTGGCGGGCTGGGCAAAAACAATTATATTTATAGTGAAGATAGCCTTGCCCAGGGTAAATCCCCACTCTCTCTCCTGACCAAAGGGATTTGCATAGACAGCCGGCGTTGAGAAAGATCCCCAAAGGCCAACCAATCCCTTTGGCTGCAGCACTAAGAGCCAGTATTTCAGAATACACACACAGTTTCAGCGGGGTCTAGCAGCAGCAGCACCTTGCGGGCCTGACACCAGACTGGAGGATAGTGAGGAGGGCCAGCCCTCCCCTGCCCTCCCCCCTCCCCTCCTCCTGCTGCTGTCTGCTCCCCTCCACCGGGGGCTGCTGTTTTCCAGGAGGCTGAGGCCCGTGGTGTACACCGGCTCACTGTGCTTCCTGTGGCCCCTCAACTGTCAGTCAGACACACACACACACCATGCACATTAGCACCCAATATCTTCATTATCACATACTGTAAAATGATACAACATTGGCTCACTGTGCTTCCTGTGGCCCCTCAACTGTCAGTCACACACACACACACACACACATTACACACAATACACATTATCACATACTGTACACACTCACACACCTGTGGCCCACAACACACACACACACACACACCATGCACATTAGCACCCAATATCTTCATTATCACATACTGTAAAATGATACAACATTGGCGCACTGCGCTTCCTGTGGCCCCTCAACTGTCAGTCAGACACACACACACACCATGCACATTAGCACCCAATATCTTCATTATCACATACTGTAAAATGATACAACATTGGCGCACTGCGCTTCCTGTGGCCCCTCAACTGTCAGTCACACACACACACACCATGCACATTAGCACACACACACACACACACAAAACACACACACACACACACACACACACACACCATGCACATTAGCACCCAATATCTTCATTATCACATCCAACATTTTAATGGGACACAGCAATACTAACTTAAGAAAAAACTCACTTTCTAACCGAATTGCACAAGTTTGGAATGCTCTTCCAGTCCAAGTGAAAGAAGCACAAAATACTAACATATTCAAAAATCTTCTAGACAGTTGTCCAAATTTTAATACATTGTTTTATGATTATGATGAATAAATTTGAATGGAAATTATGAGTGCGCAAGCGTAACCCATATTTATGAAAAGTATGAAGGGGACGCTTGATAGGCCGCGAGGCCTAGGCTGATTAAGCCAGTCCCTCTACTATACTATACTAACATTATCACCCAGTATTTTCATTATCACATCCAACATTATCACCCAGTATCTTCATTATCACATCCAACATTATCACCCAGTATCTTCATTATCACATCCAACATTATCACCCACTATCTTCATTATCACATCCAACATTATCACACACTATCTTCATTATCACATCCAACATTATCACCCACTATCTTCATTATCACATCCAACATTATCACCCACTATCTTCATTATCACATCCAACATTATCACCCACTATCTCCATTATCACATCCAACATTGGCTCACTGCGCTTTCTGTGGCACCTCAGCTGTCAGTCACACACACACACACACAATGACATTTTCAGTGTTCATTTGATGTATACGTATATCTATTGATAGCAAAAACTAAAAAATATTCAAAAATTGTAAACAGAGTCCCCCTAAAGTATCAAGGTGACCCCCTTAACATCTATTTCCATTTTTTTTATTTAAAAAGATTTTTGGGGGAGGAGGGGTTACTGATTGTTACCCCCTGATTTTTGAAAATAGAATTAAAATTAAATTTAAAAAATAAAAATTGAATTAAAACTGCAATTTCTACACAACGTAGAATTGTTCCCTTTGAACTGGTGGTTTTGGATTCTGCGACCTGATAAAATGGGGTGTGGCTGTGAGTTGGGAATCAGCATGAGCAGAGCAGGAGCGATGCCACCACCAAGAAGATGGGACAGGAAATAAAAACATTTTAAAATGCAATATATATATTATATATTTTTAACTGTCCAAAGTGTAGTGTTTCGCAACAAAAAATAAAATAATAAAATGGTAATGAAGCCAAAGACTGAAAGAGGTGGGAGACCCCTCATTTGCCTAACTTGCACTCAACGAAACAGGCTAGAACATCATTTTATTGGTTGAGAACTACTCACAGACCATAAGAGAATTTATTCTTGACTAAGTGCAAAGGTGAAGATCTACACACAATTTCATCATTAAAACATAACAATTCAATAACTATAATATTAAAGGCCATAGCACACAACTTTGTTCTATAGCCTATCTTGGGCAGAGACTCAGAGAGAGAGAGAGAGAGAGAGAGAGAGAGAGAGAGAGAGAGAGAGAGAGAGAGGGGGGGGGGGGGGGAGGGAACACTGAACACTGAAAAACTTTATTTAACAAGGATGAAGATTTAAGGCAATGCCTATTCTTACAATGAGAGGGGGGAGAGAGAGAGAGAGAGAGAGAGAGAGAGAGAGAGAGAGAGAGAGAGAGGGTGGAGAGGGGAGAGAGAGAGAGAGAGAGAGGGGGGGAGGAGAGAGAGAGAGAGAGAGAGAGAGAGAGAGAGAGAGAGAGAGAGAGAGAGAGAGAGAGAGAGAGAGAGAGAGAGAGAGAGAGAGAGAGAGAGAGAGAGAGAGAGACAGATAGAAAGAAATCTGCACTCTTTTACGCATAGCTATTTTGTTTCTTAAGCCAGCACAAAAATGGAGGGAAACAACAAAAACACTGGACAAACTGTACCATGTTCTGGGTGTCGATGCCAAGAGTGTGCAGCACATGAGCGTTGATGGCGGAGGCAGGCCACAGGAACCTCATGGCAGGAGAGTCGTCATGGGTCCGAAGACTGCCCCACAGCCCGGCTCCAGAGCCCTCCTCCTGCCTGTACATACACAATAACACCGGGGACCCACGAGCTTCAATTCAAACGCTCAAAGTCAAACCGAGAACATGAGGCAAAGCCTTCAAGGCTCACCCCAAAAAATGGTAATTTGGTACTCATAACTTTTCAGACTTCAATCAATTAATCAATCAACTTTAATAATCCCTAAGGAAATTACAAAGCGCGTTCACAGGCTCGACAAACAAACAATACTAAAACATACATTTATATATATATGAATCAAACATCACAGAGGAAAGAGCAAACACATTTAACATCGTTCGATGTATCAAATGTAAACATTGATTAAAATTCCCATATTATGTTTAATGTAATTTTTGGCTGAAAAATAAGATATTAAGACCACACATACGAAAGATAAGATATTGACTAACTAAGAAGCATTATATTTATACATAAATCGAACACCACGAAGGAATTTTAAAGCAAAAGCATACAACAGTGTCAGATGATTAAAGGAAACTGAAGTCAATTTACAATTAAAACATTAACACCCCACACACACACCACACACACACGCATGCACGCACGCACGCACGCATGCACACACCCACACACACAACACACAACACACAACACCCGCGCACACATTAACAGGTCAAGCTAGTCAGTCTGCATTCTGATTATACAGACGAATGGCAGAGGGAATGAATGAATTCAGGTGCCTTGATGTTCTTGCACGTGGGGCTCGCAGTCTGTCACTTCTGTCCGATCGTCTGCTGTCAATGTCGTCATGTAAAGGGTGTGTCTCGTCAGTCATGATCGTCCTCAGTTTGTCAGTCAGTTTTCTGGTGTACATATCGTCAACGTTTTCTTGCGCTTTTCCCCACCACCCCACCAGTCAACGTTTTCTTGCGCTTTTCCCCACCACCCCACCAGTCTTCTTTATAACTTTCTCTAGTTGACCTTTATCTTGTTTAGAAATATTCCCTCCCCAACACACCACACCAAAAGTTAAAACACAACAGATGACAGAGGATTAAAACATGGAAGATTTCAGAGGGAACATTAAAAGATCTCATTTTACCAAGACAATACATGCGACTATTTCGTTCTCTTAAAAGAGAAATAGCATGTTCATGCCAGGAAAGGTTTTTATCAATGGCGACACCGAAGTATTTGTACAAATCGACTTGTTCCACTATTTCGTTTTCTTAAAAGAGAAATAGCATGTTCATGCCAGGAAAGGTTTTTATCAATGGCGACACCGAAGTATTTGTACGAATCGACTTGTTCCACTATTTCGTTTTCAATCATAATCTGGCATAACCCTGGGGTCTTTTTCAAACCTTTACCTTCATGTTAACTGAAATGCAGAGAGGAAGATCGACACACTTTACGCGTAGATATAAATAAAATAACCATCTCCTTCAAATTTCAAGCCAGCATGTTTTACACTTTGCAAGTTCATCACACTGACATGGCATTATTCAAATCCTTTCGTCATTTTATTTATTAAACTACAAGGCACACCCCCAAAATTTTACACAAAATTCAGATTTTGTTATAGTTTCTTACTATATTATCAGTCATATTATAAGGCGCAGGGGTTCCATAGGAAAAAAGTATCGCATTATAGTCCGTAAAATATGGTAATTATATTGATTTTTTGTAAAGATGATTGGCCTGAAAATGATTTGACAGTGAAAATGGATGAGAGAGAGAGAGACAGAGAGAGAGAGAGAGAGAGAGAGAGAGAGAGAGAGAGAGAGAGAGAGAGAGAGAGAGAGACAGATCAGATAGGCACTGAGGCAGACAGAGATATACAGATAGACAGACAGGCAGACAGAGAGATAGAGACAGAGAGATAGAAAAAGACAGAGAGATAGAACTAATAAACAACAACATCCCTAGCTTTACCTAGTGGACTGGATTTGCACAACATGCCCTTGCTGCAGACTTGTAAGACGGAAAAGACTGCCAGACTTCAGATCTGTCTCCGGTAGGACCAGGCCAGCGGTGCTAGTGGACAAGTCCAAACTCAAACTGGATGCATCCTGCTCCTCTTGGTGCGTCTCAGTACCACTTTCCTTGACGCAGGCTGTCTTCGTCTCACGATCGCATCCGCATGATGAAGTCGTTGGCAACGAGGCTCCAGGAAAGCAGTGGAAGGCTGCCTTTTGAAACACACTCTGATGAACCTACCATTGGAAAACAGAAAGGGAAAGAATGCTCATTGACCTTGAAGCACAATTTAAAAAAATGTTTTAATGAATGAACGATTAATATATTAATCAGTTGACTGACTGACTGATTGATTGGTTGATTGATTAAATGATTGATCAATTAACTATATAATGTAATTAATCATTTAATGAATGAATTAATGTGTTATATGTAATACTAATAATCCCTTCAAATTCAAAGCTTTGAATGCCTACAAATTAAAATGAAAGGAAAATGCAGCATTCGACATTAGTGATGATATTGATGGCAACATGATCACTGAGAATGATATGCAGGCTTTAGCTTTTAAACTAAGTTTAACTAAGGCTTCTTTGCTTTAGAAAAGCACACAGAGGAGACCTGGGTGGGAAGGACAAGGGCTTACATACCCCGTTTATTTTCCCAGACTGATCAGCTCTTGCTATTCAAGACTAAATCTTTCAAAATGTTTAATTTCTGCATCAAATTCAGTGATGTACCATTCTACCAAGGATCGAAAAGTGATAATCTTGACAAACTGTCCTGAGACAAGAAAAATAAATAGGACAAATGTCCTGGCTCTTCCAGAAATCAATAAGACGAAGCGTGCCACTGCCTGTGTCAAAAATTATAATCAGACTTTTGTCCTGACAGGGGAGAACACAATATAACATATTCAATTTTAACCCTTTCACCGCCAGCCATATGTCAGCCAAAACTTGCCATTAAATTTACCTGGGTAGAGAACAAAATCCATCTTGTGTATTGGGGATTCTTTTGTGACATATAAAATAAGGTCTATCCTTACCTCCCAAAACTAAGACAACAGGGTCTTTGGATAATAGACCCCAATGTGATGCCTTTTTGTTAAATAGGTGTTAAATCACTGTGGTGCTAAAATGCGACTTTGGTGGTGAAAGGGTTAATAGGTCAATGTCCTATGACAGGGACCTTGGGACATCAATGAAATTTGAAAAGAAGAGAAAGGGATGTTATCGATTAAAAACTAAAGCGTTTTCTTTTTGTTTTTTTGGGGGTTTCACATCCAGTCTTCGAAGCATACTGTATATAATATGAAAAAATAATAAACAAATAACTAATAAATACTTATAAAACTAGAAAGGCATACTAAAAGAAAACTAAAGAAGTGTTTAAAAAAAATATACCCTACAACACATAAATCCCCAAGAATAAATATTTCAAATGTAGTACAAGCCATGAGAAACGCATACCCCAGCACTCTCTTGATCAAGTCTATTTTCCTTTGACTCATTCTAAAAAACGTCAAATACAGAAAGAAGTTAAGATATAAATAATAGAGTTAAATCTTTACATGTACAGGTGCACATTTGAAAGAAAGCTTCACCTTTTCTGTGTCGGCTGAAGCTAAGGCACTGAGAGAAAGGCATGAATCGACGTCAGGTTCTTCACATTCATCTTCTGTTTCCGCGCTGATTGATGAGGAAGGGGGCGCTGCAAAGTTGGCCCAGTCAGAATCTGATGCTGCAGCAGCGAATCCACTAAAATCTCCAAACCCATCATTACCCCCCTTGGCCCCTGAACCCAGCCAATTGTTTTCAGTTTCACTCTGTGGACCACTGGTTGCCTGGGGGAATGAGGTCCCACCAATGTTTGCACTGGTGTTGAAATCCTTCGATGCTGCTTCGTTGTGTGAGGAATAAGTGTGACTGCTGAAATCAGCAAAGTCATCAAGCTGGCTCGTAGCTGCTTTTTTGGATGAAAAGTCGTTAAAGACATCATTGTTGGCACTTTGGGAAGCTGCTTCTTTGAATGAAAACTCACCAAAGTCATCACCGTCAACACAATCAATAGATAAACTGTTGCAAACTGTATGATCTGCATCATTGGCGGTCATTCCTTCAGGTTTAATTCCTTCCAAGTTATCATTGACGGTGACACTGACAGTCGTTTCCTTGGATGTACACTGACCAAAGTTACTATTATTGCAGACACTGACCAATGATTCTTTTGTGGAAAAGTCTCCAAAGTCATCTTCTCTTTCACACTGCTTTGCCTCTGTGGGTGTCAAGTTTTCGTTGTCTCTAGTATAAGAAATTGCTTTATCTGAACACTTATTTGGTTCACAAATATCATCTTCCTGATTCTTAATATCTGCCGGACGTCCCTGACTGCTTTGATCATGTTTTAAGTGATCAGTCGTTTCACAACACATCTTTTTTTTGTTTCTTAAATGTGAGTGTGAGTCACATTCTAAGCACACGCACACTGAACTCTCAGTTGACTGTTCAATAAGCTGGGGACAATGCAAATGTCCCATTCCATTAATGCTATCCCGTTTTGTCTCCGCGCCTCCACTCACTTCTACTGCACATGTTGATGGACTACCAGTTTCAGACTGCTGCCCTACAAATAAATCCAAAGTCCTCGTTTTATCATCAGATCCCAGTGGACCTTCGCTAGAACTTTCTTGGCTACCTAACTCTACAGCTGAGAAGTCTGCATTCCATTTCACTTCTCTGGAAGATGTGGGGCTGGCTGTAGACTCTGGAATACTTGCTGCACCAATGAAGGTTCCAAAATCATCATCATCGTCATCTTGGCCTGATGAACCAAAGTCGTTAACAGAGTGATGGCAGGAGACGCAGGGTGTGTAACTGGACATGGTAAGTAGCACTGGGAAATGTCTGCTTGTTGCAGCATCAGAACTGGCCTTCCCTCGTCTCAGTCACACCTTCACAGTCTCATTCTCAGATGTTGAAACTGTTGCCGGGTAATTCATTCTGAAAGTGAAACAGAATTTATTTTAATTTTGTTGTATCATTTTTTATTTCCCTCTCTCATCCCTCCACTCCACAGTTCCTTCTTTCTCTTCCACAACCACACACATAGATCAACGCATGTCATCAGTTACCATAATAATCCTAGTACCGTATTAATAATAATAAACATATGATAAAGCAAAAAATTGTTGTTTGCTTTTGAATCAAATAAATATGGTTTTGAAACTATTGTAGTTTTTTGTGTACTTTTCTGTGACTAAGATTGCGTTGAGCAAGTGACTAGCGAGTGGGTATTTGAATGAATGAGATATATATACACACCGTTCCTCACGGACCACAAGGCGATGCTCTCTTTTCTGATGGAGACCCCCGCATCCCACACTGTGACTGGCAATACAGTATATATAAAAAATTAAAAAATTAAAAAATAAAACCCCAAAAACAACCTCTAATAACATAATCTGAATTTTGTGTAAAATTTGGGGGGGGGGGGTGCCCTAAAATCAAGCTCGCCCCGTAGTCCGCAAACACAATATATATTATGCAATCCAACTCATGAATTAACAAATGAATAAATGGATTATTGAATAACTGGCTTTAACCCTTTCACCGCCAAAGTCGCATTTTAGCACCACAGTAATTTAACACCTATGTCACTAAAAGGCATCAAATTGGGGTCTATTATCCAAAGACCCTATTGTTTTAGTTTTGGGAAGTAAGGATAGACATTATTTTATATGTGTCACAGAAGAATCCCCCAAACTACAGACGGATTTTGTTCTCTACCCAGATCAATTTAATGGACATTTTTGGCTGAAATATGGCTGGCGGTGAAAGGGTTAAAGTGACTATATTCATACATGTATGTGATGGCAGGAGACACAGGGTGTGTAACTGGACATGGTAAGTAGCACTGGGAAATGTCTGCTTGTTGCAGCATCAGAACTGGCCTTCCCTCATCTCAGTCACAACTTCACAGTCTCAAACTATTGCCGGGTAATTCATTCTGAAAGTGAAACAGAATTTATTTTTTATTTCAACTTAAGCAAAATAATATTGCGGATTCCACTTTTCCGTGGAAACGGATGAAATTGAACTTTCTGGTCCCGATGTGTAAGTGGTTTCAATGGATAAAAGTGATAAATTTACATGTGTGTGTGTGTGTGTGTGTGTGTGTGTGTGTGTGTGTGTGTGTGTGTGTGTGTGTGTGTGTGTGTGTGTGTGTGTGTGTGTGTGTATGTGTGTGCAGGGCTCCCAATAATCCTGCAAAACAAGGGGTCCCAAGGACCCCTTCACTTACAGTATAGAGGGTCCTAGAGGCGGGATAGGAGGTCCCAGTGGCATTGCGAATGCTAAAAAGAATGTTTCTAGTACATCCCTGGGACCCTCTGCACATTCGTTTAGAGGGTCCTTTAGAATTTTAGTGCTTCATAGACCCCCAAATGGGGGTCCCTGGGAGCCCTGGTGTGTGTGTGTGTGTGTGTGTGTGTGTGTGTGTGTGTGTGTGTGTGTGTGTGTGTGTGTGTACATGAATACATGTGTATACGTCACTTTTTATGTGTGTGTGTGTTTTGGGGATGTATTGTATACTGGATGTCTGTGCCTCAGTGTGTGTGTGTGTGTGTGTCACTGTGGGGAGGGGAGGGGGGGTTAGATCTGTCTTCTGAAGGCTCCCACTGTGGCTGATGACACTGCCACAGAAGGGAGCAGGTTCCACTCGGCAATGGTCCGAGGGAAGAAGGACTGCTGACGGTACAGAGTCCTGCATGCTGGCAGTTGGTACGCCTCAGCATGCAGGAAACGAGTAGATCTTGTTGGAGGGCTGGGGGCTGGCTTTCTGGAGGAGTTGATCGCTAATTCTCCATGATGGAACTTGAAGAAGTTGGTGAGTCGTGCCTTTCTTCTTCGCTCTGATAGCGGGGACCAGCTCAGTTGCTCATAATATGGAGTCTACGCTGGACGTCTGGCAGTGACGGTTGACGACCCAGCGCGCCCCCCTCCTCTGTACAGCTTCTATTTTCTTGATGTTTTTGCTGGTATAGGGGTCCCACACACTACTTGCATACTCTAGTGTTGGTCGTACTAGAGCTAGGAAGGCCGTGTGTGTGTGTGTGTGTGTGTGTGTGTGTGTGTGTGTGTGCGTGCGCGTGTGCGTGTGTGTGTGTGTGTGTGTGTATGTGTGTGTGTGTGTGTGTGTGTGTGTGAGAGAGAGAGAGAGAGAGAGAGAGAGAGAGAGAGAGAGAGAGAGAGAGAGAGAGAGAGAGAGAGAGAGAGAGAGAGAGAGAGAGAGAGAGAGAGAGAGAGACTTGAAATATGTTTGGTTTTTTTACAATATTCTCGTGTTTACCATGTGTTTGTAGAAAAAGCAGCTTTTTACAGCTTCGCCATTCTGACTTGTCCACTTATGCAATGGCTCATTTGCATGATTTGATGTGTGTGTGTGTGTGTGTGTGTGTGTGTGTGTGTGTGTGTGTGTGTGTGTGTGTGTGTGTGTGTGTGTGTGTGTGTGTGTATGTCACTGTGTGTGTGTGAATCTGAGGCTATCTTGTGTTCTCAAAATCGACTCTGAAAGTGTCTTTTGTAAATCTGAAGAAAGACACGAAAATAAATTTAGGAGAGGGCGTCAACCGTCGCCTGCTGTGTCACTGAGTGTGCGTGAGATCATCATCACGAAGAAGACACAACCTTGTTCAAACTCACCTAGATCTGTTGACAAATCATAGACATCATCGATGATCGGTCGTCAAACTCCTTCAATCAATATATGGTCGTTCACATGGAAAGAAGCCAATAAAAACAATGTGACGGTTTCTGCGAATATCAACTTTTCTTCACCTAGTGACCTACTCTACTGTCAAGGAAGCGGAGGTTTCCATTGAATCATCTCCCTTTTGTCGGCGCACCTCAACTAAAAATGGTTCCCATGTCTGATTGTTCCCGGATTTTTAAAAAACAACAACAAAGCATTCGTCTCTGAAGAAGAAGAGAAGCAGTCTGGAATCAGACGAACTGCTCAATGATGAATATTCGAAAATATTTACGTAAAACACAACAACAACAAATCAATGGAAAAAGCCAGAAAGCTACTCAACATGATCTTGTCTTTACACACACACCTACGAAATACAGCGGAACACACACAGACGGACAAGCACATGCACGTCAAATACAAGACACACACACACACACACACACACGCACGCACGCACGCACGCACGCACACACACACACACACACACACACACACACACACACACACACACACACCCCCATGATCATATACCGACATTCACGCGTACAGAAACAGACCCGCATGCGTTAGATATAGGCCTATATTCTTTTTCTGTTCTTTTTTCCCTTGCATTCATTGCGGTGCCGACGTGTTTATTGAGAGAGAGAGAGAGAGAGAGAGAGAGAGAGAGAGAGAGAGAGAGAGAGAGAGAGAGAGAGAGAGAGAGAGAGAGAGAGAGAGAGAGAGAGAGAGAGAGAGAGAGAGAGAGAGAGCATTGTAACCTCAAATATTTCTGATGAACAATTATTTGGACTTGCCAATCTATTTATTTTGGAAATGCGTAGGTGAAGACGGGGTAAAAAGCCCATGGGCGGGTAAGAAGCCCCTGCCAATTATCTAATTAAATAAAGAAAAATGTCAGTCACATTTGCCCATGAGACGAATGCTAAACATTAACACTCGTCTCATGGGGAAAATTTGATTGAAATTTTCTTTATTTCATAAGATAATTGGCATGGGCTTCTTACCCCGTCTTATCCTAGGGGAAGACGGGGTAAAAAGCGCATGGGCGGGTAAGAAGCCCACCCCAATTATCTCATGAAATGAAGCAAATTTCAGTCTCATTTTGCCCATGAGACGAGCGTTTAATGTGTAGCATTCGTCTCATGGGCAAATTTGACTGAAATTTTCTTTATTTCATGAGATAATTGGGGTGGGCTTCTTACCCGCCCAGGCGCTTTTTACCCCGTCTTCCCCTACTAACGTGGAATGTACACATCGTCCTAACGTGGAATGTACGGTTGGGCCTAACGTGGGGAAGCTCCTGTCCTTCCTAATACGGTGTGGAATGTACGCAGCACCATCTGCACCTTCCCTCAGCCCTGGCTGTCCGCTGGGAGAACTGAGCGGTCCGCAGACACCCCTGGACATGAAGGAACTCCTGCTGCCGACAACGAAGGAGAGGAGGGCGAAAGAATCGAGTCACCGGTGGAGAAAAGGGAACGTGTCCGAAGCTGCGTCACGCACAACCTGACCACATCCGAAGGAGTGAAATACGCGGGCACTTACTTTCATGACGCTTACGGGGGGTTGAAAGTGACCTACAACGCCTCCAGCCGAGCTCTGGTGCTGGAGTACGGCATTGGTCTGTGGTGCCTGCAGTCCGCTGGAAAGCGGCATTACTTCAAGGGGATGTGGCTGAACGATCCCCCGACCCTCAACATGGAGTTCATGTTCCCGGAAGCAAGGCTGGCAGTGTTGTTGCTATGGTGGCCACCAGCTTTGAACGTAGGCCTACAATACCGCCAGTGTTTCGGAGACAATAACATTTCAAGCCTTTTTTTTTGCATAACATTAAGCTCCAGACCAGTTTTTCCAGTGAAATTAACACTTTAAGCCAGGATTTCATTCAAACTAACACTTCAAGTTAAGCTTTCAGTGAAATGAACACTTCATGCCAGGTTTTCGGTTAAATGAACTCTTCAAGCCAGTTTTTCGGTGAAATTAACCCTTCAAGCCAGGTTTTCAGTGGAATGAAAACTTCAAGCCAGGTTTTCAGTAAAAAAATTAACACTTCATGCCAGGTTTTCGGTGAAATTAACACTTCATGCCAGGTTTTCAGTGAAATTAACACTTCAGGTCAAGCAGTTTTCAGTCAAATTAACACTCCATGTCAGGTTTTCAGTCAAATTAACCCTTCCAGGCAGTTTTTCAACAACATGAACACTGCAGTGCACCCCTGTTACTTCTTTTCCAAAGGGGAAGGTTGTAAAGTGATGAATGGAATTCTGCTTAACGTCCTCCGGTCTGGAGCAGACACATTTGGGACATTAGTAGACTCAAGATGGTGGGAACGATCCTGGAGGCAATGCCCGGAGGCAGTGCAATACCAGGAAAGGCCCGAATTTTTAACAATGCACGGTGTATGTGTGTGTGTATGTGTTTGCGTGTGCGCGAGTGCGCGCGCGCGCGTGTGTGTATGTGATGTTCTTGTGCGTGCGTATGTGTCGTGTGTGTCTGCACGCGTGTGTGCGTGTGCGTGGAGTTACAATGCAAAATCCTATGCTTGTAACAGTTGTTACAGTGTAGGTTACGGTCTTTATCACGAATTACAACGGTCGTTTCAGCAGACTGACATTAGTGGGCTTCCAGTGTGTGTGTGTGTGTGTGTGTGTGTGTGTGTGTGCGTGTGTGTGCGTGCGCGTGCGTGCGTGTGCGTGTGCGTGTGCGTGTGTGTGTGCGTGTGTGTTTGCGTGCACGCGTGCGTGCGTGCGTGTGTGTGCGCCGGTGTGCGTCTGTGTGTCTCTGTGTGTGTGTGTGTCTGTCTGTCTGTCTGTGTGTGTCTGTCTGTCTCTGTGTGTCTGTTTCTATTGTTGCACTTGTATTTGATTGATTTGTTTCAAGTCCTCCATGCCCCCAAAGGGGTCAAAAGATTAAAGAATCTTTGATTCTGTGTGCTCTCGCTCTCTCTCTCTCTCTCTCTCTCTCTCTCTCTCTCTCTCTCTCTCTCTCTTTTGTATGTGTGTGTGTGTGTGTGTGTGTGTGTGAGAGAGAGAGAGAGAGAGAGAGAGAGAGAGAGAGAGAGAGAGAGAGTATTATTGAATTTAACTTATTTTGAACGTCTCTTCCGGTAAAGCGCTTAAAACAGTCTGTTATTCGTAACGGTCGTTGCACATTGTGTAACGATATTTGTTGTTTGTTTTTATATAGGCCTACAAGTACACAAAGAACACAAACGCCCATAATTTGTGACAAATTTTCAACTGTGTTCAACACTTTTCTTCAGGCCATTACTATTGTGACACAAAAATCAATTATGATGGGGGGGGGGGGGGGGGGGGTCGTTTTTTTTTTTTTTATGTGAGCGTGACTTTGCTAATACAGTAGAAGCTCTGTAAAACGACCACCCAACAGACTAGTCAAAACTGTTTGTAATTGCGAGGTGGTCGTTCTTTGAATCAGTCAATGAACAGACAACAAATTTTACGATGTGTCCAATGAGACCGTGATTTATTTCAATTGTGAGTATAAACATCTAATAAACAACAGTTTCAAACTCATATATCAACACGATAATCGTGTCATAAGTTTCTTTATTGTCCCTTGTTCAAACGCACATGGAAAATTGTCTTCCACCGTGTAAAATAAGATAAAATACATCAAAATAAAATAAGAATTATTAATTAAATACATGAAACAGAAATTTACAATATGTAACATGTCACTCTCACACCACACCCAATCATTCATCTGCTGCAGCGTTATTTCAACTAAACTGCCCACAAAAAGTTAGGGAACACTTTCAAAATACACATGGTTCGGTTATTCGCTCATAGCTTCAAAACGCTTCGCAACAGGAACGTAAAACTTGGCAGTCACATACACGAGAGACCTGCCCTTACAGTGAGGAAAACAAAGTTTCGCGATCGCCTTTGGTTTCTATGGTGATGTGAGTTTTAAAACGACTCAAAATCCAAAAATCTGTAACAAAATTAGTGCATCAGCGTTTTTTCCATTGAATACTGTGTGCAAAATGGTACTCAACACATGTTAGCAGGAAACATGAAGAATAAGTACAACTCTGAAAAGAACACGTAGTCGCTTTGTTATGAGGGTTGTGCAGCGAAAGCTGAGTGTTTTGGAACTTGGGAGACCCTTGGCATTGCTGCAGGAGGGGGTGGCTGTGCAGGAAGGTGGTCACCAATTTCAAGTATCAAGTGTCGGTCATTATTAAACAGTGACAGTGGTTCCCGCACAGCCACGCCTTCCTGCAGCCATTCCAGCCATTCTAGATCCAACAGGCTCAACTTTTTTCCCCTGCACAGCCAATTAATTGCACCATATATTTTGCTCAGATGGGATCTTTTAGAAAGTAGTACTCGTTTTTAAAGCTTCCTGCTAACATGTGCTGAGTGCCATTTAACTCAATCCACATTGTAAAAAAAATGTCAATGCACTAAAATTGTTACAATTATTTTTGGCGTCTTTCAAAACTCACGTTACCATAGCAACCAATGACGATGCGCAAACATTTGGTTTTCACTGCAAGGCCATGTCTCTTGTGCATGTGACTGCCAAATTTGAAGCTCTAGATGCAAAGCGTTTTGAAGCTATGAGCAAATCATTATAGCATGTGTATTCTGAAAGTGTTCCCTTACTTTCTGTGGATGAATTAAATTAAATGATTAAATATTATATTAAAATGTCATACAATTATGTATTTGAATTAATAAAGTATGCCTAAATACATAATTAAAGCAAAAAGAGATGCTATTAAATAAAACAGAAGATTCAAAACAAATTTGCTCAACTTTAAAATGTTTCCTCATTAGCATTCAGCACCATCTGTACACCATGTAGTGTTTTGCATTGTATTTGTATTTGGTATATTCCAGTCACACAGACTTAACATTATCTCTTGCTCATAGCTTGGGGACTTGGGAGACTAGCTATTAACTTGGTCATACCAGGCAGCGGGATTTCTCCTTGCTCTTACCGACTTTTAAGTGCCGTGGGATTTTTATGTGCGTTAAGCGCACAGGTCAGACTAGCTTTAAATCCCCATCCCCATCCGAAAGACTTGACTTTCAGTTCGATTTGCCCGTCGAACTAGAAAGAAAGGGCGAGGCCAGGATTCGAACCCAGGTCACTTACGTACTGAAATTGGCAGGCAAACGTCTTAATTGTTGTGATAATGTTATACCAAAACATCGTTGTATGCAAAGAGTTGTCTATGAATTTTTAATTTAAAAACATATAGGGCCTATTTACGAATTAGTCTGATTCAAATACATTATTTCACATAAATTGATTAATTAGATACCCAAGACGATTGTGTTTTTTATTTAATCTTGTCTTTTTTACACGTATGCCAACAATGCTAATTATCAAAATCAAACATCAGCTTAAGGATATTTTCAGAACCTCTGTATATATGACTTGTCGGGGCAGTAGGTGGGTGACTCGTGCCTCCATTCAGGGAGCTGGACGACCCCACCCCTCCACGAGTCTCTCCCCATGGGGATACCAGGGAGTCTTTCTTACAAATTTGTAATTTCCCCTAGTCTGTCACTCTTTGACTCTGCCTTTGCACTTTGCTTTCTGTCATCTACTATCTTTCTGACTTATTGGCCCATTCTCCTGTCTTTTCCCTGAAAAGTCTTCCAAATAATCCCACACGTAATTTACCCATTGTGGCCATATAGCTTGGGATTGCAGAAGAAGTATGGCTTGTGAAGCAATTCCTTCACAATGACTTAGCTGCTTGGGGTGTTTTTGTTTCTTTCTTTCTTTCTTTCTTTCTTTGGTTGTTTGTTTGATTTATATTTTTTTAATTTTGAACCAATTCCATTTAATTTTTTAAAAATGTATGTGCTATAATAATTTGAAACTCCTGAACCTTTTTGCTCTTAAAGAACAACACACAGCCCAGGAAAGAAACCCTCAAGAAAACGTGAACCTCTTTGTGTCAGTCTTAAAGTACTACTGGCGGCGAAACACTGGCGGTACTTTACGTTCAAAGCTGGTGGCCACCATAGCAACAACACTGCCAGCCTTGCTTTGGAACCTGAACTCCATGTCGAGGGTCGGGGGATCTTTCAGCCACATCCCTTTGAAGTAGTGCCGCTTTCCAGCAGACTGCAGGCACCACAGACCAATGCCGTACTCCAACACCAGAGCTCGGCTGGAGGCGTTGTAGGTCACGCTCAACCCCCCGTAGGCATCATGATAATAAGTGCCCGCGTATTTCACTCCTTCGGATGTGGTCAGGTTGTGCGTGACGCAGCTTGGGACACGTTCCCTTTTCTCCACTGGTGACTCTCTTTCGTCCTCCTCTCCTTCGTTGTCTGCAGGAGGCATTCCTTTATGTCCAGGGGTGTCTGCGGACCGTTCAGTTCTCCCAGCGGACAGCCAGGGCTGAGGGAAGGTGCAGATGGTGCTGCTGTTGATCCAGGGCTCTTGGCCCAGAGCACGGTCCAGCAGGAGAGCCTGGAGGGCGGTGCGGAACTGGTACTGGTCATCCTCTCCGGTCATCAGGGTCACCACACCAACGTTGACCTCCGGCAGCAGGGAGAGGTAAGCACAGTAGCCGAAGGAGCTTCCAGAGTGATGGACCATGCGGTAACCTGCCAGCATAATGGTTCACGTAATAAGGAAGTGATTGTGTTTTTTCACAACTTAACAATAAATAATATGATAGTTATTTGCAAGACTAGTTGTTGTTTTCTTATTTGAAAACTAATAATACTAAGCTAATCATAAACTGACGAGGGTGTGAATAAAACTGTGAAGTTTACATTTAAGATGAAGATTAAAATTATAGCCCCGTCGACAATTAAGGTCATGTCAGGGTTTTCACCGCATACCTTACTTTATGTTCTAAAGAATACATAACAGAGCTGCACCCAACACTTATTTTTAGAAATAAGTGCGAGGAAGTCCAGAAACAGGAAACTAGAATTTCTGGAAAGCCCCAAGCCTGAAACTATAATAGCCGAAAACCAAATATCCAAAACTAAACTTCCAAAACACACACATTCCAGCAGACTGCAAGCACTAAAATTCTAACATTTCTTCAATTTTGTTGGGGGTGGTTGTTGTGTGGGTCTAACAAAACCTGAAAACTAGAAAACAGCGAAGCTTTTGTTGAGCAGGGGGGTGATCTACGGAAAGCTATTTAAAAACTTGTCTTGCTCAATTGATTACAATTTATCACCTACATTTCAGTGTAAAAAATCGTCGTTTCCATTGCTATCGAAACATCAATATCAGTAAACGTTACACATTTTGTGAGAGAATTGTCGAGATGAAACACTCTTCCAAAACCAAGTAATAAAAATATGGCTGCCCAAAGTCTCGCCACCTCTCGCTAGTTTCCAAAGAACGTGAGGACTTAGCGGATACCACGATGCTGGGCGCACCTCTGTAGTAGCCCAGCTTCCAGGCCAGGCCGTAGCTGTCAGAGGTGAAGCTGAAGGGCGTGCTGGGCTTCCTGTACTTGTGGCCGTAGCTGGGGTTGAGGACGTTCCGCGGGCTGAAGAGGTCCTGCACCACCCCCTCCCTCACCACCCTCCTGCCCTCCCCGTCCTTGCCCTGCCTCAGCAGCATCAGCATCCACCGGGCCATGTCGCTGGCTGTGGACATCACGTTGCCCGATCCAGTGTTGCGGGCCCAGTGTCTGGAAATAATGATAGCGTTCGCCGGAAACCTTAGGGTGAAATGCACGGACAACGGAAGACCTACTCAGAATCAGTATCTAGCCCCCTACAATACCATATTTTTCCCCGATCTACGAGCCGCACCTTTGTTTAAGCCGCCACCCCCCGAATGTTATTTAAAATCTCGAAAATTCCACGGAAAAGCCGCGTTCGATATTCAATCTGCTACAGATCGAGAACATAATTATTCTTGAGAAAGGTCTACAAATATAAGTTCTGGCAATAATCAATGATTTTATTACATGCTCACAACTTTCCGGGAGTTGTCCGTTTCCTTGCTCGTTACGTGCTTCCTTTTTCTTGTTAATGCATTTTCTCATTTTGTTTAAATTAAGAACACATGCACTGGCGTGTGCAGACACCTGCTTTATAACCATTAAAAAAACCTTCTTTATAGAAACAAGTTTTACTGAAATGATGGCTCTCTATTTTTGTAATAAAGTCGATGATTTAGAGCAGGGAAGAGACAGGGAGAAGGAAATGGGGTGGGGGTGAAAGATAAGGGAAATGCGTAGGAAGAGAAAGAGGATATAAGGAGAAAACAGGGGGGGAAAGGAGACAAACAGACAGAAACAGAGACACACGGTGACAAGCAGGAATAAATGTGTCACCAAGCGGCAGACATAGCAACTCCCCCTCTCCTCCCTCCCCCCCTTCTCTGTATTCCTTGGATGATGCTGATCATGAATATAACCTACGTGGTTGCAGGGGAGAATCACCGATATCGTACCTATCACACAATTCGTTCTGCCTGCTTTCCTACCAAACGGTAGAAGATTGGGGGTCAATATTTAAGTGTGAAGTTTGGACAGGGGCAGGGAAGTATTTTTTATCACAACTAAAATGCTACAAAAGCGGAAAACTCTTTGCGAAGCAAACAAAATTTCATTTTGGCAACTGATCTGATGTTATTGTGGGTCACGCTTGTGTACGTTTGTTATTCAATGCACCAATACAAAGATTAAAATTGAAAATGCCACTTAAAAATCTTTAATGTCTTAGGGTCAATGTCGTCCATTTTGGAAATGAAAATATTTCAAGCAAAAATAATTGGGCTGCATTTTTTTGATGATACTGCAGTCACATAACCCGGCGTACCTCCTACGTCTATTGAATGGCACAGCCACACCAAGGCATTCAGGAGCCTGTTTTATTCTACATCAAAACTTGATATGAGAATATAACACAAGAATGGCATATTTAGAAGAAAGAATGACCTAATGTTTCAGCCAAATCACGCGCATCCTACCATTGAATTACTGCTATAAACCCCCTGGTACGATATCAGTAACTTGGTGGTACACGAATTACAAAACCTGTTATGTAATAAGATAAGGTTTTTACTTTTGGCTTAATAGTAAGAACAAAAATGTCTTCAAAAGGTACGAATTACAAAACCTGTAATTAATACCTTTTCCAAAAAAAAATTCTTACTATTAAGCCAAAAGTATAAACCGTATTTTTACAATTATGGTATATAGTTATAGCCCTATGTTAGCAGTATCCATGCTGGAAGTTTTACAGCTTTCAGATTATCCGCCCTTGAGATAGAGGTCTCTATCCTTAAGCAATAAGTCTCCCCTATGCCCAATGGTTTTGGGACAACAGCCACCACTCAAACAGACAAGGTCAAAATTCAAGGTTATCAAGGTAAACCGATACTTAGCACCATGCATGACCTTGAGCCAGTCTACCAGCCTACCAAATATGAAACCTGTAACTGCAAAGATGTGAAAGATATGGCTAATTAAACAATTTGACATGTTCGTAATTAAAGGTCAAGGTCACAGATCAACAAGGCTATCACGGCCCAGTATTCCGAAGCACTTTAAGCCAATATATCCACATACCAAGTTTGAAGTCTAGCTGTACTTTCAGCGTTGTGAAACATAATGGGCCTTAACAAGAAATTTACGGTTTTCAAGCTAAACTTCAAGGTCAAGGTCAGCGCGATTCTCGTTTACCCATTGTCTTCTACACAAAATTTGAAATGATTTTTGTACAGCGGTTCACAAGACATCCCCCAGACACACGGATATATAAAGAAAGACAAACAAACAAACAAAATATTTATTAAAAATATATAGATCTATAAAAAAAATTGTGACAAAGGATGTCTAACAAAGAGAGACAGACAGGCCCTAGAACGAAAGCCAGACAGAGACAGTTTAACATACAAATAAAGACAGACAATAGAGGTAGGCCTACAAGAAGAAAATATGTTTAACGTCCTATATGGGACATTAGTAGATATAAAGATGGCGGGAACGATCCTGGAGGCAATGCAACACCAGGAAAGTCCCGAATTGTTAACAGTACAGATATTATTTTGACGAACCTGCTGTACGAATAGAGGTACAACAGCCAGCGTGTCTTACTTTATAAAATCCACGGAGACCTTCACTGTCCGGTTATCTCTGTGCGAGTAGGGAGTGGCCACGTCATCACGGTCAAAGTCCACGTCTTCCACGAAGGTGGAACTGGTCATACCCAGGGGTCCGAACAACATGTCACGAATCTGGAACCGTACAGTGACTATGGAAGAAAACCGGAAAGAAAGGAAGGAAGGAATAAAACCGGAAAGGAAGGAAGGAAGGAAGAAAACCGGAAAGAAAGGAAGGAAGGAAGAAAACCGGAAAGAAAGGAAGGAAGGAAGAAAACCGGAAAGAAAGGAAGGAAGGAAGAAAACCAGAAAGAAAGGAAGGAAGAAAACCGGAAAGAAATGAAGGAAGGAAGAAAACCGGAAATAAAGGAAGGAAGGAAGAAAGGACCGGAAAAAAGGAAGGAAGGAAAAACCGGAAAGAAAGGAAGGAAGGAAGAAAGAAAACCAGAAAGGGAAGGAAGGAAGGAAAAAGAAAGAAAGAAAGAAAGGAAGGAAGGAAGAAAGAAAGGAAGGAAAAACCGGAGAAAGGAAAGGAAGGAAGGAAGGAAGAAAACCGGAAAGAAAGGAAGGAAGGAAGGAAGAAAACCGAAAGGAAGGAAGGAAGAAAACCGGAAAGAAAGGAAGGAAGGAAGAAAACCGGAAAGGAAGGAAGGAAGGAAGAAAACCGGAAAGAAAGGAAGGAAGGAAGAAAACCGGAAAGAAAGGAAGGAAGGAAGGAAGGAAAAAACCGGAAAGGAAAGAAGGAAGGAAGAAAACCGAAAGAAAGGAAGGAAGGAAGGAAACCGGAAAAGGAAGGAAGGAAAGACCGGAAAAGGAAGGAAGGAAGGAAAGGAAGAAAGAAAGAAAGAAAGGAAGGAAGGAAGGAAAAAACCGGAAAGAAAGGTAGAAAGGAAACCGGAAGGAAGGAAGGAAGGAAGAAAACCGGAAAGAAAGAGGAAGGAAGGAAAGAAAGAAAGGAAGGAAGGAAGAAAACCGAAAGAAAGAAAGGAAGGAAGAAAACCGGACAGAAAGGAAGGAAGGAAGGAAGAAAAAAGCAGAAAGAAAGGAAGGAAGGAAGAAAACCGGAAAGAAAGGAAGGAAGGAAGGAAGAAAACCAGAAAGGAAGGAAGGAAGGAAGGAAGAAAGGACGGAAGGAAGGAAGGAAGGAAGGAAGGAAGAAAACCAGAAAGGAAGGAAGGAAGGAAGAGAGGACGGGCGGAAGGAAGGAAGGACAATTGTGGAATCGGTCACACCCAGGGGGCCGAACAAGATGTCACGAATCTGGAACCGTACACTGACCATGAAAGAAAAGAGAGAGAGAGAGAGAGAGAGAGAGAGAGAGAGAGAGAGAGAGAGAGAGAGAGAGAGAGAGAGAGAGAGAGAGAGAGAGAGAGAGAGAGAGAGAGAGAGAGAGAGAGAGAGAGAGAGAGAGAGAGAGAGAGAGAGAGAGAGAGAGAGAGAGAGAGAGAGAGAGAGAGAGAGAGAGAGAGAGAGAGAGAGAGAGAGAGAGAGAGAGAGAGAGAGAGAGAGAGAGAGAGAGAGAGAGAGAGAGAGAGAGAGAGGAGAGAGAGAGAGAGAGGGGGGGGGAGGAAGGTAAGAAGGAAGGAATGGTGAAGAAAGAAAAAGGAAAGAAAAAAAGAGAGGAAGGGGAGGAACAAATAAAGAAGAAAAAAAGGAACGAAAGAAAGGGAGGAAGGAATGAAGGACGGAAGAAAGAAACAAGGAATCAAAGAAAGAAAGAAATGGGCTAAAAAAAAAATTAAAGGATGTCACAGATCTGGATCAGCGTGGCATAAACTATATAAAAAACACACTAAAAAAACCCAAAGAAAGGCTGGTGGAATTGCAGTGAAATGAATAAGGGGGAGGAAACTCTCTCCTAATTAACTCCCTCCACCAAAGTTATTTGCGTCAACACCGTCTCTAGCACAAGTTGGACAACAGCCACAGCTATGGAGGCAAACCAAAACATCCTCCTCAAAAAAGGATCTGTCTGATTCGCCTATTATCTGTTACGACCCTCAACCCACGAAGCACGCAAAACAACAGTGGTGGAGAGAATTGTGTACGAACAAATCAACATTATTGTATTCAACCCACGAAGCACGCAAAACAACAGTGGTGGAGAGAATTGAGTGCAAACAAATCAACATTATTGTATTCAACCCACGAAGCACGCAAAACAACAGTGGTGGAGAGAATTGAGTGTACAAACAAATCAACATTATTGTATTCAACCCACGAAGCACGCAAAACAACAGTGGTGGAGAGAATTGAGTGGAAACAAATCAACATTATTGTATTCAACCCACGAAGCACGCAAAACAACAGTGGTGGAGAGAATTGAGTGCAAACAAATCAACATTATTGTATTCAACCCACGAAGCACGCAAAACAACAGTGGTGGAGAGAATTGAGTGGAAACAAATCAACATTATTGTATTCAACCCACGAAGCACGCAAAACAACAGTGGTGGAGAGAATTGAGTGTACAAACAAATCAACATTATTGTATTCAACCCACGAAGCACGCAAAACAACAGTGGTGGAGAGAATTGAGTGTAAAACAAATCAACATTCATTCAAGAAAGGCATAGCCTTCTCAGTAATCTTGAATCTGTTACACATACACAACACACATAACAAACTGGTATGCCTCGAATACAAACTGGTTAAATAGAGCATTTGCCACGATACCTTGAATTTCACTGGTTTGAATGGAGAGTTGGATCTATGGTCAAATTAGGACGAGCTGCAAATTTAGTCTAGTATAGAACCACTCGCAAACGCACTATTGGGTGGACAATCAGGACGCAGTATTTGGCGCCATAGGGCAATCAAACCATAGGGGCTTAGTTGCGTGATATTCTTAGTTGGGCGTAGTGAGAGAGAGAGAGAGAGAGAGAGAGAGAGAGAGAGAGAGAGAGAGAGAGAGAGAGAGAGAGAGAGGGAGATGAGTCCCTCCCTCTCTCTCTCTTTCTCTCACTACGCCCAACTAAGAATATCACGCGCTAGACTCATCTCCCCCCCCCCCTCTCTCTCTCTCTCTCTCTCTCTCTCTCTCTCTCTCTCTACGCCCAACTAAGAATATCACGCACTAGACTCATCTCTCCCCCCCCTCTCTCTCTCTCTCTCTCTCTCTCTCTCTCTCTCTCTCTCTCACTACGCCCAACTGAGAATATCACGCGCTAAGCCCCTACTGGTTTGATTGCCCCCTGGCGGTCAAATCAGCGTCCTAAGTGGCTACACACTGCTGGCCGAAAAAAGAGTGTCCCCCAAAAAAAAAACCCACCAAAAAAACAAACAAACAAACATAACAAAGCAAAAAAACAACCATGTAGCCAACTCTGCGACTAGGCAAGAAAAATAAACTTCTACTTGTTCTGACACCCTTTACCTTTACCTTACCCAAAGTATGTCTGACTTCCATCGATTGTAAAATGTGATGCAGCCTGTTGCTTGTACTGTCTATATGTTTTGATGAGTACTTTTATAAGCCTCGGTTTGTTGTACTCCTGTCTATATATATAGTTTTTGTATCATTCTTAGACACACACACACACACACACACACACACACACACACACACACACACACACACGCACGCACACACACACGCGCACGCACACACATCAAATCCAGTTGCATCAAATCCTCAAAATGTGTTTTAGTCATTTACGGAATTGACTGCACCTTCATTTTAGTCATTTTCGGTGAATGCCTTAAAAAAAATTAGGCATTTCCGAAAATGATCGATCAAAACGGTCATTCTCAGAAATGCCTGAAATTTTTAGGCAATGTCGTGAATGCCTGAATTCCGAGTTTGACTGTAACATATATATATTTGTTGCTGCAAAAGTGTGTTTAATAAAACATTCGTTTAAACCAATAGAAACTGAGTCTGACCTGTTGCTTCCACGGCGTTCCTCCTTTCAGCTCCTGGGTGATGTGAGCCGCCAGACCGTACATGAGGTCGCTGTAGTAGAAGGAGTCCCGAAAGCCGCCCTTGGAAGGCAGGTAGCGGATCTTCCTGCAACAACGTATATGTTACCGTAAATATGTGAAATCAGTAATTTCATGAAATTCCTAAAACGTTCATTAATTTCATGAAATTACTGTGACCCCCAATAATGACATGAAATTACTAAAAATCCTAGTAATTTCACGTAATTACTGAAATCTGAGCACATGTTATACACATATTTACTGACAACATTTCAGTAAATTTGTGTAATTCTTTTGATTCAATGTGACCCTCAGATCAAAATGCTAGTCTCTCACCCGTCTCTCGTTTTCTATCACGACTTGCCAGATCTATAGCAGAGGGTGGCAGCTGCTATTCCGGCCGGCTGGGCTAACAATTGTTTATAATAGCAGAGATGCCTTGCCCACGGTACATCCACCAATCTCTCGGCCAAAGGGAATTGAGGACAGAAGGCGTGGGGAGGAAGGTACCCAAAGGCCAACCCATCCCCTTGGTTGCAGCAGCAAGAGTCAGCACAAACGCCCCCTATTTTGAGAGTCGTAGTCTTCCACAAAAGACTAAGCATCCGGTGTACCGTGATTTTCCTTTGCGAGTAGAAACTCATTTACTGCACAACTCTTCCTTTACTGTTGCCCCCACTCCCCACCCTTACTGCAGGCTACTGTCAAACCAATGATGAGGGGTGCGTAAGGTAGCCTACACGATAACCGAGCCCTGCAACAACGCCACACTCTGAACGGGACAGCTGTAGTTCGGATCGTTCCTTTGCAGCAGGGAGTGTCAAACTATCATTTCAGTGTCTTTTTGCCTCATTCATCTGCCTCCCTGTTGAGTGTCCTCATTCAACCCCCAACCCACCACCCACCCCACGCGTACCCGCGCTGTAAACGTCATAGCAAGGGTCACCAAGCTTACTGGACTGGTAAGCTCGTTCCGTGGAAAACAACTGTGTCGCTCAGTTGTCTTTAATTTGGTGCGGTTGCTTCCCCTGGCTTACTAAAAAAAAAAGGCTTGAATAACAGCTTAACTGGTTTTGGGGTGGTGGATGAAATTTAAATTACTGTGATATTGTTGGTTGAGTGTGTGTTTTCTCTTTTTTTTGTTTGGGGGGGGGGGGGGGGGGGGGGGGGGGGGGTTAGGCCTAGTGATCTAGATTTTCTCTCTGTGCATCTCTGTATTTTATCTGCATATGTGTCCTCCACCCTCTCTCTCTCACCCTCTCACACGCACACGCACAAGCACACACACACACACACACACACGAGCACACACACACGATGTGCGCGCGCGCACACGCACACACACACACGCGTGTGTACACACACACACACACACACACACACACACACACACACACACACACACACACACACACTCCTAGACCTCCCTACCTGGCGAAGCTGTCAACGGTGTGTTCAGTCAGACGCACATAGTTGTTGCGGGGTATGCCCATCCTGTGAGACAGCAGGTCCTCCACACCACATCACCACACCACACACACCACACCACACCACACCACACCACACCACACCACAGCACAGCACACCACACCACAGCACACTACACCACACCACACCACACCACACCACAGCCTATACCTGGCGAAGCTGTCAATGGCGTAGTGTTCAGCCAGACGCACATAGTGTTGCGGGGTATGCCCATCCTGTGGGACAGCAGGTCCTCCACACCACACTCACCACACCACACCACACCACACTACACCACACCAATACCACACCACACCACACCAATACCACACCACACCACACCACAGCACAGGACAGCACAGCACACCACACCAATACCACACCACACCACACCACAGCACAGCACATCACAGCACACCACACCACACCACGCCACGCCACACCACACCACGCCACACCACGCCACACCACACACCACGCCACGCCACACACCACACCACACCACACCACACCACACCACACACACACCCCCACACCACACACTACACACACCACTCACTACATCACATCACACCACACACCACACCACACACACATCACACACCACACCACACCACACCACACCACACCACACACACACCCACACCACACCACACCACACCACAGTACAGCCTCATACCTGGCGAAGCTGTCAACGGTGTAGTGTTCAGCCAGACGCACAAAGTTGTTGCGGGGTATGCCCATCCTGTGGGACAGCAGGTCCTCCACACCACACCACACTACACCACACCACACCACACCACACAATACCACACCACAGCACACCACACCACACCACACCACACCACACCACACACACCACACTACACCACGCCACACCACACCACACCACGCCACGCCACACCACACCACACCACACCACACCACACCACACCATACCACACCACACCATGCCACACCACGCCACACCACACCACACCACACCACACCACACCACACCACACCACACCACACCACACCACACCACACTACACCACACCACAGACAGCACAGCCTCATACCTGGCGAAGCTGTCAATGGAGTAGTGTTCAGCCAGACGCACAAAGTTGTTGCGGGGTATGCCCATCCTGTGGGACAGCAGGTCCTCCACACCACACCACACCACACCACACACCACACCACACCACACCACGCACACCACACCACACCACACCACACCACACCACACCACACCACACCACACCACACCACACCACACTACACCACACCACACCACAGCACAGCACAGCACAGCCTCATACCTGGCGAAGCTGTCAATGGAGTAGTGTTCAGCCAGACGCACAAAGTTGTTGCGGGGTATGCCCATCCTGTGGGACAGCAGGTCCTCCACACCACACCACACTACACCACACCACACCACACCACGCCACACCACACCACACCACAGCCTCATACCTGGCGAAGCTGTCAATGGAGTAGTGTTCAGCCAGACGCACAAAGTTGTTGCGGGGTATGCCCATCCAGTGGGACAGCAGGTCCTCCACACCACACCACACCACACCACACCACACCACACCACGCCACACCACACCACACCACACCACAGCCTCATACCTGGCGAAGCTGTCAATGGAGTAGTGTTCAGACAGACGCACAAAGTTGTTGCGGGGTATGCCCATCCAGTGGGACAGCAGGTCCTCCACACCACACCACACCACACCACACCACACCACACCACATACCACACCACACCACACCACAGCCTCATACCTGGCGAAGCTGTCAATGGAGTAGTGTTCAGACAGACGCACAAAGTTGTTGCGGGGTATGCCCATCCTGTGGGACAGCAGGTCCTCCACAGTGGCGTACACACTGCGCAGGGTGTTGTTGAATTTGAAACCGTCCATGAGCTTATACACGTTGGTGGAGATCTTCTTCCTCGTAAAACAACAAGAACAACAAAAATCGATAAAAGTAATGAAACAGCGCAGCGCAGGATAATTATTTCATAAGTAACTAGCAGCTACGGAAAAACACCAAAAAAAAACAAAAAACTAGCAGCTACACCCCGTCCGTTTCGCTGAGTCACGGCAACTCTTCCCTGGCAGAACTTTAGAACAGCGCTTTGATACGTCTTCCTCCACTGCTTTCCCCGGTGATGCTGATTGAATGAACATCTGTTTAACGTCCTCCGGTCTGGAACAGACACATGTAGGACATTAGTAGACATGAAGATGGTGGGAACGATCCCGGAGGCAATGCCTGGAGGCAGCGCAACACCAGGAAAGTCCCGAATTAGTAACAATACAGGTGTATAACTTATTGTGATGCTGATTACGAAGGTACATGGGCATAGGGATTCCCAGCCAACCAAATAAGCCTATTGAGTAGTAAAGTTTCTTGCTTATTAAGCTTAATGCGCACATTAAGCCTATTGGACACGGCATAACTAGCCTACGTAGAAATTGACCAGCACATCCCCCCCTCCCCCACCCCTACCCAGTACCCCACCCCACCCCACCCCAGCTGCACTGACTTCTTGTTCCTTCATGACGTCAGCCAGGAGAGTGGCGGTGAAGGCTTTTCGTCAGAGAGGCCACCAGGAACCTCGTGTGTGACGTCACCGGTTCTTTCGTCATCAGGTCTTTGACGCCATAGCCTCCCGTCATCAGCACCTGCACGTACGTGCGGCACAGACTGCTGTAGGGTGGTAGGTTGAGGGCATTGAAGGGCCAGGGCCCAGGTTTTGATATTGTAAT
>JAGGCT020000626.1:0-25000 GCA_017654935.2 Phymorhynchus buccinoides | reverse complement strand
ACCTGATGGTGATGGGGATGCTGACCCTCTTCCCCGTCTCCCTCTCGTACTCGCCGGCGTTGTTCCTCATCAGCACGTAGCGGTTCTTCAGCTTCTCCGACGCCTCCGGGGACAGCCGGGGACCGTACCTCCTGCAACCAACCGCATCAACAACACTCGTATGGGACTCTTGCATCAACAACACTTGTATGGGACTCTTGCACCAACAACACTTGTATGGGACTCTTGCACCAAAAACACTTGTATGGGACTCTTGCACCAACGACACTTGTATGGGACTTTTGCATCAACAACACTCTTTGGGACTCTAGCACCAATGACACTTGTATGGGACTCTTGCATCAACGACACTTGTATGGGACTCTTCTACGCCGTTTGCATTTCCTGACTTTTTTCTCTTGTATACCAAGTTTGTTTTCAAAGGAGTAGCTTTTCTTTTCTTTTTTTCCAAGACAGTCAGGGTTTGGGCAGGGTTCATAGCCAAACAGCATCCTAATTTTCCCAAACTTTTCACAAACTTAAGCCCAACTTTAGGGTTTTCCCAAATCGAAGGTTTTTCTGAAAGCGGCACAATATGCTGAGCGCTTGTTGGTTGCATCATTTCGCAGCCATACTTTATATGCAGAATTTTCGAGCCAAAGCTCACTGAAGACACATTTGCCTGGCAATTGTGCGCTACGCGTAAAGATCGGATGTCTTTAAAGGGAAGCAACTCGCGTCAATTCCGGTAAAAAATCGAAAGCAAGTCGCACCGATCGTATGCATAAACATATTCATTTTATTTCATAATTATAATTTTTTTCTTGGCACGATGATTCAAAATTATGGTCCTGGGCGATGTGGGGGGCAGATTGATGAAGATTTGACAGTAGCTCAAAATTCACAAACTTTCAAAGACACTACTCTTGGTTTTTCATTTTTCACAAACTTTCATGGGCCTTGAAAATGAAGTCTATTTTCCCCAAACCTTCCCAACTGCTGTGAACCCTGTTGGGGCACGAGTAAAAAAAAAAGACCTTTAAAGGACTTATAAGGACCTCATCTCAATTCAAAAGGACCAGCATGATTGTATGGAATATACCGGAGCTTTTTTAAGCCAGGGTAAGACACCAAACAAGCTCCACTTTTTGAGTCATGTTTCCTCCTCTCTCATCCAGTCTCCATGCTGCTGTATTCATGGGTGCAACTACACAAAATGGAAAAAACCTAAAAGACCGGGGTCCTGCAGCTAAGCAAAAATGTATTTATGAAGGTATTTTAGTTTGCTTTTTCCACAATTTATACAATTCACAAATGCTTATTTCAAAGTGTTTGAAACAACGCCCACTTTTTGACCAAAAGGTCCAAATTCTTACAAAAGTTACAACAAAATGGGGGAGGCCGAACGAACTTACCCTTGTAGCAAGGCAACACAAAGAAAACTAAATGAAAACAAAAGACACTGATTAAGCTGAAAGCAGGAGAAAAAATTCCTGGAGCAACAGAAAAACAAGTCTGCCTTCCATGCTAGCTTGAAAGAAAGTGAATAGTCTGCTTAACCGGAAGTTACGTGGATTGGGAGTTGTGGTAGTAAGACACTCTTGTTTTTCTGTTTTCCAAGCTAATCTTGTACAAATATGCACTTTGTAATGGAATGGTAAGGATGATAGAATAGACACACAGGTCTGCATTATTTATAATTAACAGCATTAACTGCAATGGCTTTGAGCTACGTACGATCGAACAAAGGCGATGTATTTTTTTAGGGTGTTGAGCGGGATCTCCCCCTCAGGCGTTTCATCCACCGTCTGCACGGCGTTCAGGTGCACATTCATCACGTGCTTGGCCAGGGTCTGAGGACAGAGAAAACCACAAAGCAGCAATGAAGCATTCGCTACCTGTCCAGCAAAGTGGCAATAGAATCAAGCACATCATTAAAAAAAAAATGTTACCGTTCTATTTTCGACAAAATTTTTTTTACAGTTGTGAGTAATTATCGATGAAAACATCAACCCTTTCACCGCCAGCCATTTTTCAGAAAACAAATTCCATTAAACTTACCAGCATGAGTAGAGAAAAAAATATGTCTGAAATAGTGGGGATTCTTCTGTGACATATTAACCCTCTTGTGCCTGACGCTCTGTGCTCTCAATCACCTCTGAAATCCTAACCCAAGGGACGTCACTCCGTACAAAAGGGGGGGTAGCATCAGAAAAATAATAAAATAAAATATACCCTACCAGATTTTGGGTGTTTTTTTGTTTTGAATGTGTTGCCGAGATGTCTGTCTGATATGCAAAATGAATTTAAAGATGTTATGGGGATGCATGGCTCCACAAAAAAAATCAAATTGCCAAAGTGTAGTCGCAAACTGCATTCACTAATCATTCACTGCCTACTTTTGCAGACTGTTGAAGCCTAACTTGCCCTAACTTGGGCTAAGACGACTGAAATGGAAATGTAGATCAAAATCATTCACTTACCCTTTCACTTCACGATCTTATAATTCCTATCTTTCACAAAAAAAATAATTTTCATCGCTGTCATCACTCAGTGGATGCAATAACGACTCGTCATCCATGATGTAAAAGTCGGGAAAATGCCGATGTCAGTAACACGACTTCAAAAATTCGCATCGATCGAACAAACACAAGCTCGCCGCCGAAATAGGTCAGAATACACTCCTTACTCATCACTTCGCGATCTCATAAGTCCCATATTTCACAAAAATAGGACTATTCATTGCTTTCCTCAGTCAATGGACGCCATAACTGTTCGTCATCCATATTGGAAAAATCGCGAAAATGCCGAAATCGGTCACTAATTTTCAAAAATTCATATCTTTCAAACCAATCGGCCTAGAAGCCATTGCAAGCAACAGGACGGAAGTGTAATCCATAGCGAAAGCGAGGCTGAAGCGCTCACGTGACTGCCATGTGATAGAAACAAAATGGAAGCGCCCTAACCGGCCACGTGGAATCCGTACGTTCCCGAACGTTCTAGACGTTTCCGATCCGATTTTTTTTTGAACGTTCACGACCGTTCACCGCACAAGAGAGTTAAGGTAAGGCCTATCCTTACCTCCCAAAATAAAGAGAATAGGGTCTTTGGATAACATACCCTGATTTGATGCCTTTTAGTGACATGGGTGTTAAACCATTGTGGTGCAAAAATGCGACGTTGGCAGTGAAAGGGTTAATCCTATTGTCCTCCTGCTCAAAATCAATTTTTTAATAGCTAAAAACCTTACTCCATTTCATTTTTGAGGATTCTTTCAAACTTCTAGAGACATGAACGTTTCAGAAGAAGTCAAGTGTAAGCTTTTTAAAGGACAAAACATTGTTAATACCCATGTCTACTTCCAGAAATAATAATAATAAACGGACACTTTCATTAACATAGCCTCTTTTTATCGAGCAAAAAGCGCTTTACAATCAGACGCACAACACACACACGCACGTATGTGCACGCATGCGAGTGAACGCGTTCTTGCACACAGACATACACACATAGAAAGATGAATAGTTAATTAGATGACAAGACACATCTTGCAGAGAGACACCGAGACAGAGGGAGGGAAACAGTAAGGACCAAGATTTCACACACACACTGACTGTGACAGAGAAAGTTTCAAGAAACGGCATACCATATCGCGGCGCTCGTCGTGTTCGTCCTTGATGATGAAGATCATGTCGAAGCGGGACAGGATAGTGGGCATGAAGTCGATGTTCTCGTCGCCTTTCGTGTCGTCCCACCGCCCAAACACGCTGTTGGCTGCCGCCAGCACCGAGCACCTCGAGTTCAGGGTGGTCGTGATCCCCGCCTGTGGGAAAACCAAACCATAAGTCTCTTTCATTGCCCATTGGCATTGTACAACGCACATGGAAACTTGTCTTCCATCGTATAAAATAAGCGGAGATAAATAAAAATAAAAATATATAAAAATGTGGAACATAAATTTACATTAAAACAAATATATGTAACTCTCACACCACACCCAATCATTCATCTGCTCTCCGCTATCTTGCTCAATCATCGTGCAACCCACCACCACTTCCGCCTTCATTTTTAATCTTTGTTCCTTCCTTTCCTCCTTGTTCCTTTTCTTTTTTTTTCCTTTTTTCTTTCCCCCTTTTTTTTAAGGTACTTTTTTTCCCGCTCTCTTTCATCCTACTGTCTGTGTGGCTGACTAAGATGGACATCAGCAGCCATGTCTAGCAATGTAACAAACCCAATACAGAGGGAAAAGTTTTCACAAATATAATCACACACAAAATTTCACACGCATAAACATTCACAGAAACTCCAGTGAGTTTATCACCTTGGCGATGGAGATGGTCTGCTGCTCCATGGCCCCGTGGATGGCCGCATCTGGTCAAACTCACCTTGGCGATGGAGATGGTCTGCTGCTCCATGGCCCCGTGGATGGCCGCATCTGGTCAAACTCACCTTGGCGATGGAGATGGTCTGCTGCTCCATGGCCCCGTGGATGGCCGCATCTGGTCAAACTCACCTTGGCGATGGAGATGGTCTGCTGCTCCATGGCCCCGTGGATGGCCGCATCTGGTCAAACTCACCTTGGCGATGGAGATGGTCTGCTGCTCCATGGCCCCGTGGATGGCCGCATCTGGTCAAACTCACCTTGGCGATGGAGATGGTCTGCTGCTCCATGGATGGCCGCATCTGGTCAAACTCACCTTGGCCATGGAGATGGACTGTGCCATGCGGTCGTCCTGCCGCATCTGGTCACACTCACCTTGGCGATGGAGATGGTCTGCTGCTCCATGGCCCCGTGGATGGCCGCATCTGGTCAAACTCACCTTGGCGATGGAGATGGTCTGCTGCTCCATGGCCCCGTGGATGGCCGCATCTGGTCAAACTCACCTTGGCGATGGAGATGGTCTGCTGCTCCATGGATGGCCGCATCTGGTCAAACTCACCTTGGCCATGGAGATGGACTGTGCCATGCGGTCGTCCTGCCGCATCTGGTCACACTCACCTTGGCGATGGAGATGGTCTGCTGCTCCATGGCTTCGTGGATGGCCACGCGGTCGTCCTGCCGCATCTTGTCAAACTCGTCAATGCACACCACCCCTCCATCCGCCAGCACCATGGCCCCGCCCTCCATCACAAAGTTGCGCTGCAGCCAACCAACAATACATTTCCATCAAAGAATCTTTTATACAATAATTTAAAAAAAACATACAGTATTTGAATAAAGAATCTGAAGTGGGTGATGGATTATAACAATCCTTTTTTTTCTGTTAGGCCTTGTGCGCATTAGTTCCGCAATACGCAAGTTCCGTACGGCCCCATACACTTATATAAGAAATAAGGGGACGGGATTACGGATGGGTTTCCACATGTAAGTGACACTCTTTCATATTTCTTACTTCCTGATGTTTTCGGGCAGATTGCGCATGGGTTTCCAAGAAGAACAGGCGAACTTGAGCGTAAGGCCATGTACACACATAAGCGGATATTCCATGCGGAAACCTGTGCGCAATTCATAAATAAGTGAAACAAAGGGAAAAGATTTGCGCACGTGTCCAAATTTCCCCTATATCCGTAAACGTTTATCCTTCTTTCTTCCACTTATTTAGGGAACTTGCGCGTCTAATGTGAACCCGGCCTATATCTGCACACAGCCTTCTTTTGCTTTTTTTTTTGCTAGGTTCTAGGACAACAAATTCAGAATAATTAAGTCAAAAAATGTATTTCAAACACACAAACATGTTAACGCTACGTTGCGCGCAGCATAACACACACACACACCATTCGAGTACTCTCGCAGGGTTAGTGTAACTCAACTCCGCCAAATAACCCTCTGAATGAATGATAAACGAAGAAAGGAAAGGGGGGCTAGCATGATCAGATAATAATAATCAGGCATCAAAACTACTGTTCAAAAAAAAAAGAGATTTTTTCAGCCGAGAAATCCTTCCACCCGGATCTTCAGCTGACGTCAGCTGAGGTGTTGGGGGCAGCCATACAAGAGTGAATTACAATAATCTAATTTAGAGAGAACAAAAGCGCAGACTAGTATCTTAGTAGTATCTATAGACAGGAGATGGCGAATCGTACCAATGCCTTACAGCATCAAGCTTTCATATTATTTCAACAGTGAGAGATACATAATGGAGAGATACACAGGGATGCAACTACACAAATAGGAAAAAACCCGAAAGGCTGGGGTCCAGGGGTAATGTCCCCCTGCAGCTGAAGAAAAAGATTATTTATGAAGGAATTTTAGTTTGCTTTTTCCACAATTTATACAAATGCTTATTTTAAAGTGTTTGAAAAATACAGTAGACACACAAAGATCTTGTTTGACAAATGAAACAAAATAAATAAATTCCTATTCTGGTAAAATTCAAAAACAGGAAATCCTTGTATACGAGGAAAAGTTGCACCCATGCTTTCATATTATTTCAACAGTGAGAGATACATAACGGAGAGATACATGACAGCAGACACGTCCAGGACCCCAAAACATGCTCCCACAGTTCCAGATCCCTGGCATGAACAGGAAAACAACATACAGGGAGAAAACCTGGCGTAGATGACAGTAAAACAAAAGAAACGGCAACAAAAATACTATCCCACCCCCCATTCTAGAGACTTCGAGAACTGACCGTTTGGGGATCTCTGTTGACGGACGCTGTGAGGCCGGCGGCGCTGCTGCCTTTCCCCGATGTGTACACCTGAACACGGAGAAAAGAAGCAGGTGAGAAGAGGACAGGATAATGCTGTCGTTGTTGTTGTCTTAACTCATTCCGAGTATTCTCGGAACAGGATGACGACAGTCGGGGCCTAATTCCGAATACTCTCGGAACCGATTTCTTTTTCTAAAACTTGTCCAAGTCTGTGGGGTTTTTCAATCCAAGCCACGTTTTTCGAGTTACTTCTCCTCATCAGATCACTGTTCCAACGTTCGTTTGACATTATGTTTGGTACTTTTATCAAGATTTTTTTTTTTAAATCACATTTGTTCTTGGAGACCACGTGATCAAATCGTATCGTACAGTCGTACGATTTTAGTGGATGTGTGGCTGACCCTTTAGGGTACGTATGTACACATACATGCAGAGATTCTGTGCGGAAATCCGTGAGCAATCCGTAAATAAGTAAAACAGGAAAACATTTGCGCACGTGTCCGTATTTCCCCTGATCCGTAAATGTTTACCCTTCTTTCTTTTACTTATTTACGGATTGCGCATGGGATTTCCGCATGAACTGTGTACGAGGCCTTACCCTGTCTTAAAGACTCCAGGGATCATCCCAATAGCGGAAGCACTTGAACACTATGGCACAAATGCACCAGCTAGGGATGTGAACATGTTGGTTTTTTTTACTTTGACTTCGACACACTTGCACCATGCATACAACAGGATAAATAAAATACAAAAATAATTGACTGGTATTTGAAATATTCAAGTCACAGAGGTTTATCTCGCCACAAGCGCAGCGCCTACCCAATTTTATTTTATTTTTAAAAAATTTTTGGGGGGGGGGGGGGGGGGGGGGGGGGGGGTGAGGAGGGGTGTGAGCAGACTTGGGAAACCTAGCTATCAATTTGGCCATACCAGGCAGCGGGACTCCCCCCCACCCCCCTCCCATTTTCCGATGACTGACTGACCCCAATGGGGGAGCATCTCTCCACAAACTTGAGCAGCTGGCTTTTGGCCGTCCCGGGGTCTCCCAGCAGCAGCAGGTTGATGTCCCCACGCCGCGTCAGACCGTCAGGCAATCTGTTGCATTAGAACAGGCAAGTTTCTATGACTTTAATCCTTGATAATGCAAAAGAAATATAGTATCCAAAACTTTGACCAAAAGCTTTACACAATTTAAAAAATTTTAAATTTAAAAACTACAGGATCTACACAATGTGTAAACAAATTTATTAACACGTTTTCCATTCAAGCTATTTTCGCAAACTCACAAATTACTGAAATCTGACTAGCGTCCAGTAGAGCAAACTTGTACTTTTGATCAGGTTAAAATTTTTTAAAAAAACCCAATGATTTCAGGGCTAGCTGTTATAACGTTTTTTTAAATGGTCACATCTACATGCATTAAGAAATAAAACTGCTATCCATTATCCGCTCATACAAATTTGTTTGCTAAAAAAAAAAAAAAAAAAAAAAAAAAAAAGAATAACCATTGTTCAATTCTCTATCATGTTCTTTGAAATAATTATGAAGACAATGATTTAACCCCTTGACTGCCAGAGAAAATAAAAGAACTGATAGACAATCTAGAAAAATGGTCTGGGGATATAGATCTGACTGTGCAAGAGCAAAAGCCAGCATCCCAGGGTTATTCCTCTTCATCTGATGACATCATCATTGATGATGTCATCAGGTCAGTAGGTAATACGTTGGTGGCAGTCAAGGGGGTTAATATCATTACAAGAACAGCCAAGAAGATTCTGTAGGAGTGGGGTGGGTAGTATTTGCAGTTGTAGTAAGCGTTCCTCGATTCCTCACCTTTTGCGCGACCCCCCAAACAGGAGGCAGGCGATGGCCTTCTTGATGTCCAGGCTGCCGTAGATAGAGGGCGCCACACTCTTGGCCAGCCGCTCGTAGATGTTGGGCGACGCAGACAGTCGTCTTAACTCCTCCTCCTCGGTGGGGGTGAGGGTGCTCTGGGAGGTGCGCCCCGTGCCCTCCGTGTCCACCTGGATACCCACCACGCGGAAGTACGGCTGGCGGATGCCCACGTTCACCTTCTCCCGAGGGTTTTTCTGGAGACAAGCGAGACAAATTGAGTGTAGAACTAGATTTACCTGAAGTACGGCTGGCGGATGCCCACGTTCAGCTTCTCACGAGGGTTTTTCTGGAGAGAAAAGCCAGACAAATTGCGTTTAGAGGTACGGCCGGCGGATGAATGCCCACATTCACCTTTTCCCGAGGGTTTTTCTGGAGAGAAAAGCGAGACAAATTGCGTGTAGCTGGCGGATGCCCACGTTCAGGTTTTTCTGGAGAAAAGCGAGAAATTGCACTTAGAAGTATGGCTGGCGGATGCCCACGTTCACCTTCTCCCGAGGGTTTTTCTGGAGAGAAAAGCGAGACAAATCGCGTTTAGGATCCACCTCAGGACAAACTGCGTTAGGATCCACCTCAGGACAAATTGCGTTTAGGATCCACCTCAGGACAAATTGCGCTTAGGATCCACCTCAGGACAAACTGCGTTAGGATCCACCTCAGGACAAATTGCATTTGGGATCCACCTTGGGACAAATTGCGTTTGGGATCCACCTCAGCATTTATCTTCAAAATCAGGGGGGCAGAATCAGTGTGTGAAATATATTTCTAGGTCATGTTGATATTTTAGGGGTCTCTCCTTGCAAACTTCGAAAAAAAAATTCTTCTAAAATATGTACCAGGTGAACAATTACTACCAGGGATGTGAGAGGACCCAAAATAAAAAAGCTTACTGGATCCATGGGCCACCTCGGGCCCCCGGTGGGGACTGCGCGGTAGGAGTGTAAAGAGCATAAATGTGGTGTGTGTGACTGTAAATAAAGTGTAAAGCTCTATAAACAAGGTGTGTGTGTGCATGTGTCTATGAGTATGTGAGTCAAGTGTAAACACTAGGTATGCATGTGTCTATGAGTATGTGTCAAGTGTAAACACTAGGTGTGTGTGTGTGTGTGACTATAAATAAGTATGTGAACAAAGTTTAAAGACTAATATTATGCATGTATAGATGAGTGTGTCACTGTGTGTTGTGTGTGTGAGAGAGAGAGAGAGAGAGAGAGAGAGAGAGAGAGAGAGAGAGAGAGAGAGAGAGAGAGAGAGAGAGAGAGAGAGAGAGAGAGAGACTTAAGTATGTGAACAAAGTTTAAAGACTATACATGTATAGGCCTAGAGCAGCAGATGTGTGTATGAGACTTGAGTGTGTGTGTGTACATATGTGTGTGAGACTTAAGCATGTGAGCAAAGTGAAACTACATGATGTATTAGCAGATGTGTGTGTGAGAGAAAATGATAGAGAGAGAGAGAGAGAGAGAGAGAGAGAGAGAGAGAGAGAGAGAGAGAGAGAGAGAGAGAGAGAGAGAGAGAGAGAGAGAGAGAGAGAGAGAGAGAGAGTATGAAAAGGGGAAACTGTGTGTGTGCGTGCGTGTGCGTGTTTCTCACTCAACGAGTCATTGGAGTTTGAAGAAGCACCTTTGAAAAATTTCAAAGATAACGCTTAATTCATGCTTCGAATCTTCGCATTGTCATGGTCCTTTTTTTTTTTACGTGGTCAAACACAGCAGCCTTTCCTCCTGTTTGCATAGCTGCCCGTCACAATCAACTTTCCCGAGTGTCCGATTCAACTTTATTGATGAAATCGCTGACAGACACGTATCTTAATGACCTCCAGTTTCATCCAGCCAAGCCCAGTCAAATTTGTATCGGCATCCTTTGTCGGTCTCCTCGATATTCACATCGATAGTGCGATGAATAGTTTTCATTGTTGCGGATAAAACAATCGCTCAAGATCACTCGCCTGCACCGCCATCGAACAAACGCCAAGCGTACGAGAATCGCGCAGTCATTGGGCGAAATTGACCAATCACAAAGAAGCTTACGATTTTCAGGCAAGGGAGAGTACTACGAACTAAATTCTGCTTTCGGGTTGTTTGTAAGCGTGCGGGAACGTCGGCGAAATCGATCGTCATTACGTTTTTTTGCTTTCGTTTTTTTTTGGGGGCTTTCCCGAATAGAAAAAGCGCATTTACGCGTTTACGCGTAACTCTCACATCCCTGTACTACGCTTAGCAGCGCACCGGTCTGAAACCCAGTAAGATAGATATCAATTTTGAGCAGCAGAATCAGACACACATAGCAACGCCCTGAAGCCCCGGCCATAGGACATTGACCTAATAACATTGAAAATGTCCCGTGTTCTCTCCTGTCTGGACAAACGTCTGATTAAATTAACACAGGCATGCTTCGTCTTATTAATTTCCGCAAGAGTCAGGACATTGTCCTATTGATTTCTCGTCTCAGGACAGTTTATCCTACCATTTTTCATTTATAGATACATCATTGTGTGTACATTAAAATTAACACTGAATCATCAACTTAGGAGAAAGATATGCTTACTTCGAAATAATCAACAAGTCTTTTAACCCTTTCACCACCGAAGTCGCATTTTAGCACCACAGCAGACTGTATAGGGGAAGATAAGCATCCGGTCTCTTTTCCCTATAATTATGAGTAGTGAGGACAGAAACACTGGTTATGTCCCTTTTAAACGTGACACATTTTACACGTCGATAGGCCAGTTGAATTCTCCGTTCAAGTTCCAGTCTGAGTTTTTGGATAGCCGCACTGTGAATAGTGTACTGTCCCCACTAACGATAACTCTATCAGCCCGGTTCGCCGAGCTCTTAAGTAGTCCATCTTACCCTTTTAGAATATCTTTGACCACAGTGTGATTTAACCCCTATGTCACTAAAAGGCATCAGATTGGGGCCTATTATCCAAACACCCTATTCAGGCTATTGTCTCAGTTTTGGGAAGTAAGGATAGACCTTATCTTATATCACATAAGAATCCCAATACTGCAGACAGATTTTGCTCTCTACCCAAGTAAATTTAACCCATATAACACTGCCTGAGCTGAGAGGGCCAGACAGATTTTCACTGCAAGAACTGAGCTGTTGTGGAAATTTTCACTGATTTCGGGTAGCTTGTGTCAAATAACTTTTTGACACAGAAATGTTTTGTAAACAACCAAGTGTTGCATATCAATAAAATCAGAAATGATTCTTCTGTCTAGTCATCAAAACAATTTTACAAAAAATGGCCAACACAAAATGTTATGAAAGTATAAAGATAAAATGAATTTTCATAAACAAGTGCAATTTTCAACATGAAGGAAAAACATTTAATGCAGAACATATGTGATGCAGCACAGGAAAACCAGGCTAATGTCGTAAATGATCACTTTTGACTTATTCATATTTTCAGAAAGGCCAGAGACAACAGATTAACAGGCAAAAAACAGAATTCATCTATCTCTAATAGTTTATTTTGAACAATTTTTCAATCAATCAAATCTCTCTCTCTTTCTCTCTCTCTTTCTCTCTCTCTTTCTCTCTCTTGTGGCTGGCCGACTTTAGCTGGGTATTCGCGTACTGCATCACATATGCTTATAAAATGTAGCTGAATCAATTTTCTTTCAAACAAACAAAAAATGTTGACAATATCTCCACATTTTATAGTTATGCTTTTTCTGAACACACGTGAAAACATTATTCAGCATCCGCCCTTACTATCCCTCTACCAAGTAAGTGTACAAACAACGTAATTAATCATACACATATGTTGTTTTTAGCTAGAGTTCATTCATAAAACAGATAAGAATGACATAGTATGAAAATCAGAAGTAAATATCCAACAAATAAAAGAAAATATAATGTCAATAAAATTTAAAAAAATTGTGTAGTTAAAAAAATCATGCCATGTGATCTGGTGTATTCAATAAAGTATGTGGGGGAAATACAATGGTGTTATATTCATTCTGCATGTGTGAGAGAAAGAAAGGAAATGTGCATGAGTTCTAACGCAATCACCACGAGAAATTATGCAATACACAAGAAATTATGCAATACACAAGAAATTATGCAATCAATGACTCCACACACACACACAAAATAACTGTTTTCTGTCCTCCAGTCAAATGTTTCACCCTTGAAAATTGGCCTTGAAATACTCACATGCATCCAAAAAAATATATATATATATAAAAATCACAAAATCACCACAGCAGTCAAAGAATGTTCACTTTTTTTTCCCACTTGATATTGTTACATTCTACCCCATTTTTTCCTTCACATTTCCATCCCATCTACATATTCATTTTGCCTTATTTTTTCAGTCAAAGAATGTTCATGTGTTTTTTCCAATTGATTATCAGATATTCTGGATCTGGATTTATACGTCGCAGACGCCACTTCTGACGATAAAACGTGACGGAACTATATTGATAGGCCTATTGTCCTTAGATTTCCCCCCCTCTGTAAGTCTTTGCCAAAGTTGACGATCCCACATCAATGAAAAATAATTAAAAGCTGTGGGATTATCGCCTAAAAGGTGGAAGATCAAACGAAGAACTTGTTTGGCAACATCGTCGAGTCCCCTTTGACGAGTAAATTGTTTTTTCCGTCGCTGAACAAAGCGTTGACAGTCACCCACTCGTTTTGGAAGCCCACAAAGTCCTACTCTTCTTCGTCGTCGCTCCCCAAAATCGTTTGAAGAAATTCGTTCATTTCTGCCTGAAGAGTGAAGTGCTGGATCATGAACTTCAACAAACTCTCCTCCATCAACATTCTTCGTCGTGATCGACTTCAATATCGCTGCCGTCGCTCAGTCTTTCTTCCTCGTGGTCCATGATGGCCGACTTGAAAATCACTTGTTCAAACTTCGGTCAAAATCGGAGAAAAACTAACTGATTTCCGGCCTAACTTCGTCAAACTTCAGAGAAATATGTTGCTGAATCACCACACTTTCCAATGACGTAGTACACTAGATGTGCACAACGTATCCGTAACGTGTGCACATGCTTAAAAATAGCTACCCCCCCCCCCCCCCCCCCCCCCCCCGTCGAGATGTATTCCGTAGTTTCACTTCCCTACACGCCGGCGTGTATTCCGTTGCAGTTTGTCTCTACGCGTCGGCGCGTATCCAGTCAAATAAGAGTTAATGGAAATCTTTGGCTGAAATACGGCTGGTGGTGAAAGGGTTAAAGCTGATTTTTTACGGGGCATTTCAGAATTCAGTTGCACATTCCTGCATATAGCAAGGGATAAAAAGCTCAGAACAGTCATTCTGCGGACATATTCATTTGAATGTTATCATCAATACCAACACAACATAATGGAGCCTCTGAAGAACAAACTGTTGTGACATCTTTACAAACAAAATGGAGTGGAACACATCACAGATACTTACAGAGGGCTTGGCCACCTTCTTGATGGAATAGATTCCAATCACCGTCACGCGGTTCCCAGGCACCACACGATCACAGAGGTACCTGCCCAGCAAATCAATAGGGTAGATTTTTAGCGCCTGTATCATGACTCTCTTTGATGAACTGAACTATTGAGCCGATGGCCATCATCCTGCGGGATGGGTGAACACCGTATCATGACACACAGAACTGAAACTGAACAAATGACAATCCAGTTGTAACAGTTCCTACCTAATCTGTCATAAAATTTCTGATCAGTAGTCTCCATAAAATATTGTCATTCAATCAACCAACTTTATTCCGTCCTCGCACAAAGGATAATTTTGTTGCGGCATGTCACACACATTTATGTTTATACATTAATAAGCACAAATTAGTCGCTAATGTTTTACATCATAACTGATACTCTAAACGTAAAATGAACACAATGAACTTCTTCTGCGTTCTCAGGCCTTATGGCCATAATGGGTGAAATACATGTGTCCGGTTTTCAGTTTTCACTGGTCTCCCCGCTGCATTCAGCCGACATTCCCATTTCAGAGATGATGAGGAAAAAAATAACCTTTTACAATTACAATCATTATAACCATTCTTATACATATCTTGATATGTGTTCACCATTTCCTCCTATGAACAATATTCAGTCAATGAAAACAGACCACAACACACTGCAACTTCAGTCCGACAAAGCTATGCTCGAAACTGTCACTACCCCAACTTTCTCCTAAGGATCCTCCACCCTCCATCAAAGGTCAGTGTCATTCTTAATCTTAGAGAATTTGAAGAGAGCTCAAGATTTCAATTCCAATGCAAGTTCAGGTTTTGAAATTGACTGATAATTACAATCCTATAAACTAGACTGGTAAGTAATTTAAAAAATCTGTTCCTCACTGATCCGATCGGTTCTGCAGCCTACAACTGGAATTCCTTATGCGCTATTTTCGCTGGCTTAAATCACCCTGGACTTTCGACAGCGACGAAAAGTTGCTTGCAATTCCATTGACCCTAAAACTTGCTGGCAATTTCAATGGCGCTATTCAAACATTGCGGCAAAAAAACGATCGTGCCTACGGAATCACAAGCAACATGTTTCACTAGTACCTCAAGTCTGCACGTTTTTGAAGCCATGCTGGTTGATAAAAATGGTTTTAGCTCCGCCCACTTTCAGACAATTTTCGACGGCGACAAAAATATTTTTCGCTTCACCTGGTAATAAAATAAAATTGCGAGTGATTATAGCGCCTATGGGTGTACATAATGACTTTATTGTTATTAGTGATAAAATTTAATCGCGGGCGATTATCGCCTTCAATTTTTGCCTTTAAAATCTTGCATGTGGAATTCCAGCCCACCTGTCGCAGTAGAGGGTCATGTGACGGGGCATCTCGCCGTTGGGCACATCCTCGGGGGCCTCCTGCAGCTTGAGCATCTGGAAGTCCACACAGCGGCACTTGTCCGGCATGATGAAGTACGGGTCCACGGGACACTTGGGCCGACCAGGCATTTCACTGACCACAGACCACCAAGCAACAAGTTACAGTGGAACCTCCCTGATAAGACCCCCCCATTATAAGACTCCCTCCCACTTAAAGACCCCCCACATCACGTGCCACATTCCCTCTTATGCTGGGAATATTTATTACCAGTTATAAGAGGGAAGACACGTGAAAATCATGATTTTGACACGTGACGTGGTGCGTCTTTAAAACCTACTTCTCGGAGACATTGCCCTTCTTTGCAAGCATTAAAATTACTGTATTCTCCCTTATACAACATCCTCCCATTTAATTAAGACCTCATCTTGGATGATTTTTAAAAGTCTTACTTATAAGGGAGGTCTACTGTATATATATATATATGGTCATTAATCATATGGCCCATGTATTGAATGGATGGAAAATAATTGATCAGGCAAAACTTTTAAAAAGTTTTCAGCATGTGGATAAAAAAAATTTTTTACAATTAACACATTAGTGTTACTGTGCATCGTTTTGTCCAGAGCAGCAATAGATAAGATATATAAGTAATCAAACACGCAACAAAACTCTATGGAAGTTCTGTGAGAAAATATGGAAATCCCCAAATAGCAAAGACATGGTTCGTGGGGACTTGGATGCCAAAAAAGGACCTTTTTTTTTTAAAGGACCTATTTAAACTTGTTTGTAGTTGTACTTGCAGACGTGGTGGGCGCAGAGCCAGGCCGACGATTGTGGCTGAGCTTCTTTTTTTTTTTTTTTTTTTTTTTTGGCTGATAGATTCATTTGTTGTTACAGTAGTACATCTGCTGCTTGCAAAAAAAGTCGGTCACATTGCACCTCGATTCCGCCTTGTGCCTTCTTTCAGCTCTCTTGTGATTTTCAGTCTTTGCGTGTTGTTTCAGCACCGACTCTCCCATTGACAAGATGTTGATGTTTTTTTCACAATATGCACAACGAACTGCATGTTTGTTGTCCATCACTTTTCGGACCCAGTCCTTATAAATGTCCTCTCAGCCAACGATCATGAAAACGAACACTTTCCAGGCATTTTTACACTTTTTACTTGAAAACAAGCACTGAAGCAGCCGTGTGGGAAGAATTTCAACATGGCGCATAAGATATCTCGCCGAATCTCGCGCACGTGACCGGATTTACAGTGACTATTAAAATTAGATCGTCTGCTCGAAAGATACGAAGGCGATCGATTTTTGGCAAATTTTATTTCATTTAATATATTTTTTTGAGGTACTTAGTTTTGTTTTTTGGCCCGATTAAAGGATTTAAACTGACCGCACCAATTTTAAAAGGACCTTTGACTGATTTGAAAGGACCTCCTTGCTGATATAAAGGACTTAACAGGCCTTTTGATGACCGATCAATTTCACAGCACTTTAAAGCACCTGAAAGGACCCCACGAACCATGAAAGAACTCTCAACAGGATACTAAATTTACAAGTTTGAACACCGATTGATCACATTACTTTCTTTGTAAAATGTCCCACTGTTCTTGACAGCTGAGAATTGGATGGATTTATTTTTTACGCGACAGGATGAAGAAAACATGCAAAACCACCAGTCTTAGCGGTAGAGCATAACATTAGAAGGCTTACCTGTTGTGTAACATATTCAAGGTTAGAAGGCTATGCCACTCTTGGATAGATGTTGATTTGTTTGTATGTCGTCCTCTCCACCATTGTTGATGTGTATTGTGTGGGTGAAGGGTCATAAAGGCGAACTTGGCATATTCTTTTTTTTTTTTGAGAAGGATGCTTTGTTTGTCTCACTTTGGCTCTGATCCACGCATTGCTAGATGATCGGCATCAATTTTGGTGGAGGGGAGTTAATAAGAAAGACAGGGCTCCCAATCATCCCGCAAAACAAGGGGTCCCAGGGACTCCTTCACTTACAGAATAGAGGGTCCTGGAGGTGGGATTGTCCTGGAGGTGGGTCCCAATGGCATTGTGAATGCTAAAAAGATTTTTTCTAGAGCATCCCTGGGACCCCCTGCACATTCTTTTAGAGGGTCCTTTAGAATTTTAGTGCTTCATAGACTCCCAAATGGGGATCCCTTGGAGCCCTGGAAAGTTTTCCCCCCTTTGTTCAATTTGGCTGACCTGTTGCACTTGCGGGGCAAGACGTATCCCTCGAGGCCCGGCTTGACGTGGATGTTGCTGAGCACGTTGCTGCAGCCGCGGCACTGGATGGCCAGGCGGGTGGCCTTGGACTTCACCCCGGACGAGGAGATCACGATGCCGGGGATCTTCACCAGGCGCGACATCTGATCAGACTGCAACCAAGACAAGTACACACACACACACCTGATAAGCTGAAGAATTTTTGCTGTTAATCAATAAAATTAAAAAAATATCATCACTCAGGACAGTAAAGAATCAAAATATAAGTTGCCTTAACCAACAACAAAAAATTCTATTTCTTACCTTATCTTGGGTATCATCACTTTAGCGCTAACTTCGACGTCCATCCATTTCCAACTCCACTTATTTTTCACTGAAGAGATGATTTTCTTCGCAAACACTTTTTCACTTTCTTTCAGCTGACGAAACATTGTGATTTCCGTTCGTGAAACCGACCTCGTGAAACTTAAAAAGATGGCGCTTCCTGGAAAAATCTATCAAACGGCATCCTTCTTTCTCAAACATCAACTTCCGCTTTTATGGTCTCGGTTAACCATAGAGTGGTAGCAAAGAGAGCAGTCTTGGTCGGCCTAATGAGAAATCGGAAACGTCCATTTGAAAACAGACTGATCGAGAACGAAACATCGATTGTTTGTCCAGTCATCCTGCCGATCATCAAAAAACCTAACCCTACTGGAGTTCAGGCCAATGTGCCACAAAACGTAGGAAATTTTCAACTGTTTTTTAATGTTTTCAAACATTATACTTATAGTTGCCTCTAGCCCCAAACCGCCCATAGCTTGCCCCCAGTCTAAGACACCCTCTGATGTCATTTTTATCACGCAGCAAGTTCTGCCTTGTTATACACACACTATGAAGAAGCTTCTCACTTGCAGTGATGCGATAGTAACCGTATGGCGCTCTGTTTGCTTCAAAAGACAGATTTTCCCGAAAATGTGTGAAAAAATCTGAACACTACAAGAAGCTTTGTATGTAACAAATGCGAATACAAGAGGGTTAACTATCCAAGTGGCCCTCTAAAGATTTATATTATACTAAGGCATATTTCGTGCGCCGATTCTGACCCCCTGATTTCGAAGGTAGAAAGAATTAACACTGCAAACAATATGAAACTTTCAACAAACAAACCAAAACAAATTGGTACACCTTAGGCCGTGTACACAATAAGCGGACATTCCGTGCGGAAACCCATGCGAAATCCATAAATAAAAGAAACAAAGGGAAAAGATTTGCGCACGTGTCCGAATTTCCCCTATGTGCGTAAACTTTTATCCTTCTTTCTTCCACTTACTTAGGGTTTTCCGTACGGAACTTACGCGTTAATGTGAACCCGGCCTAAATGCACGGGCCACAAGTTACCGACCTTGAGTTCTCTCAAGGCACAGGCGCTGGAGGCCGATGACAGCATCACCTGGATGTCCTCCACCTCGTCGTCGCCATCGGGCCGCGGGCGGGTCACCTCATCCGCCACGTCCTTCGCCGCTTCCTCAAACTGCTCAAACCAACGCAAAAATGAGCACATAAGAAAATCTAAATTACAATAAAACCATGTGCTGATCAAACTTGAAACATCAAAGCAGCATCAAAAGCTTTTAACTTTAGTGTTTGTGTTAACTGGTAATTCAGAGCTTCAGATTGTTGGCCGGCCCGGGTCACTGACCCGCATTGATGGTGATTTGACCCCTCATTTTGTGCATGAAGGGGTCATCTGACCCATGAGGTCTGCCATAAAATTTAAGTGCAAAACTACAGTGACACATTATTGGCCCAATATTTTTTAAATCAACCGATACTTTTCTGTAATCAGGGGTCATTTGAGCCATGAAATTTGTAAACAATCTGAAACTCTGGTAATCAGCATCGAAATACTGATTGCAAAACCAAAATACTGAAAAAAAGGTTACCTGTCAGTCACAGAGACTGATAAATGCTTGCTAGGACTTATAACATTGTTTTAACAGCTTTGGTGTGATGAGATTAACGTCCAATCGGTCAGAGACCCATATGGACGGTATTCCTGAGCTTTGGTGTAGCCTTCACTGGTTTTTGTTTCCCTGGGAAAGGTTTTGACACCGGTTGTTTGGGCGCTTTGTCGCTGATGGGACTGGTTGTCAACATTCCTAGCGCGATCACTGCCCTTAGCGCCACGAGTGTTCAGAACGAGAAATGCTCTCCCTAACTGAAAGAAAGCCAGCGCATACTGTATGCCCAGCACATTGATCAATTTGTTGGGCGCTGGACAGAAAGTTACATTATCGATTACTGCACATTTGAAGAATTACATTTTAATAACTTCCACAATATTACCCGTTTCATCCTTCTTCTTTTTTAAAGAAAGGCTTCAGCTATTTCTAACTTTTCAAACATTGTAAACTTTCAATTCAATCGGTGAATCACATTCCCCCAGTGGTAAAATAAAACGGTTAATTCACAGGAGCATACTGGAAATTCGCTAGGCCTTTTTCGCCCAACTACTGTACTTCCATCGGGATAGGGATAGAATCAGCTTAGAGTTGTTTTTCATGCCACGGAAAGTTTAAATTTGTTTTAATTGATCAGGAAAAATGAACGTAAAACTCTAAATTCAGCGAACATTACCTACCAGCATGGCAAATTCCTCTAAAAATGTTGACCCGAAATGCAAAATTTGTACAGTAACGCTTCGTTAAAATGTTCTTAAATTATAATTTAAGCTTTGATCGTAATAACAAAAACAGCCCTAAACTGATTCTTTATCCTATCCCTTACCCGGTGAAGCACAAAAGTTGGCCGAAAAACTGTGGAGGTCAAGAGAATTTCCGGTACGCTCCTGTGAATTAACCAATAAAACTTTAACATCTTTGTACTGGTTGTACAATTCTGATCCAATTTTCTTCTGAAGCATGTTGCCTTATATTAGTATTACAGTGGAACCTCCCTTATAAGACCTTCAAAAATCATTCAAAATGAGGTCTCATAAGGGGTCTTATAAGGCAGGGAATTTTAATACTTACAAAGAAGGGCAATGCCTCAGAGAAGTAGGTCTTATGTGGGAGGGAGTCTTATAATGGGGTCTTATAACGGAGGTTCCACTGTATTACACAGCTTTTGTGCACAGGGCCCATACCAAAGGTAGATATTCGGAGGGCATTTTGGCCAGGTTCTCGGCCAACTGTTCCTCAAAGTTGCTGACATCGTCCAGTTGCACGTCAAGGTAATACTGGCCCAGGTTATATTGCCGCTTCAGCTGGTCCCTGAAAACACAAATGAACAAATGTGACCCAGCACCACGAAAGGGACAATAATCAAAACATCTTTATTATCCAGGGATGTGAGAGGCCCCAAAATAAAAAAGCTTACTGGATCCATGGGCCACCTCGGGCCCCCGGTGGGGACTGCGCGGTAGGAGTGTAAAGAGCATAAATGTGGTGTGTGTGACTGTAAATAAAGTGTAAAGCTCTATAAACAAGGTGTGTGTGTGTGTGTGTGTGCATGTGTCTATGAGTATGTGAGTCAAGTGTAAACACTAGGTATGCATGTGTCTATGAGTATGTGTCAAGTGTAAACACTAGGTGTGTGTGTGTGTGTGACTATAAATAAGTATGTGAACAAAGTTTAAAGACTAATATTATGCATGTATAGATGAGTGTGTCACTGTGTGTTGTGTGTGTGAGAGAGAGAGAGAGAGAGAGAGGGAGAGAGAGAGAGAGAGAGAGAGAGAGAGAGAGAGAGAGAGAGAGAGAGAGAGAGAGAGAGAGAGAGAGAGAAACTTAAGTATGTGAACAAAGTTTAAAGACTATACATGTATAAGCCTAGAGCAGCAGATGTGTGTATGAGACTTGAGTGTGTGTGTGTACATATGTGTGTGAGACTTAAGCATGTGAGCAAAGTGAAACTGCATGATGTATTAGCAGATGTGTGTGTGAGAGAAAATGATAGAGAGAGAGAGAGAGAGAGAGAGAGAGAGAGAGAGAGAGAGAGAGAGAGAGAGAGAGAGAGAGAGAGAGAGAGAGAGAGAGAGAGAGAGAGAGTATGAAAAGGGGAAACTGTGTGTGTGCGTGCGTGTGCGTGTTTCTCACTCAACGAGTCATTGGAGTTTGAAGAAGCACCTTTGAAAAATTTCAAAGATAACGCTTAATTCATGCTTCGAATCTTCGCATTGTCATGGTCCTTTTTTTTTTTACGTGGTCAAACACAGCAGCCTTTCCTCCTGTTTGCATAGCTGCCCGTCACAATCAACTTTCCCGAGTGTCCGATTCAACTTTATTGATGAAATCGCTGACAGACACGTATCTTAATGACCTCCAGTTTCATCCAGCCAAGCCCAGTCAAATTTGTATCGGCATCCTTTGTCGGTCTCCTCGATATTCACATCGATAGTGCGATGAATAGTTTTCATTGTTGCGGATAAAACAATCGCTCAAGATCACTCGCCTGCACCGCCATCGAACAAACGCCAAGCGTACGAGAATCGCGCAGTCATTGGGCGAAATTGACCAATCACAAAGAAGCTTACGATTTTCAGGCAAGGGAGAGTACTACGAACTAAATTCTGCTTTCGGGTTGTTTGTAAGCGTGCGGGAACGTCGGCGAAATCGATCGTCATTACGTTTTTTTGCTTTCGTTTTTTTTTGGGGGCTTTCCCGAATAGAAAAAGCGCATTTACGCGTTTACGCGTAACTCTCACATCCCTGATTATCTCTAAAAAGAAAAATTGCTGGGCTAGTTTCTCACAAAAGGCTTGCAAAGTCAAAAATCTAATTTTTTGTCAATTTTGAGTGATGGGTATTTTTGTGTTCTCTAACATCTTATCTTTCATATTTATAAAGGTTAATCCTTAATATGGTCTCTAAATAGTCTTATAAGTGTTTTTAAAAGGAGTAGGTCAATGCATTTTCTCCACATAAGCTAGACTTTACTTTTCTCAAAATGGCTGATGCTCACCCTACTAACTTCAAATGCTCATAACTGGAACAAAAAAAATACAAGAATGGTTCCTGTATTACTAGAATAATAGAAAGAGAAATGTCTGACATTTTCACATATAGTTTTCTCAGAATGGTCAGTTTGACACTTAATGTCCCTTTCGTGGTGCTAGGTCACATATGATTGCATTTTATATGCAGGCAGGCAAACTATGCTTTCTTCTTTGCCTCAGGCAGCCAACTTCATCAGGTTGAAGATTCTGCTGCACTTTGGAGGGTAGACAAGGAGAAAGCAGGAAAGATATAGGAGCAATGGAAAATTAAATTAAAAATAAAATAAAATCTGTATGAATCTGTGGGATCTTGATGCTGGCAACAAATTGAAATTGGACAAATTTGCACAGGAGTTCTGTACGGCATCACAGGGCAGGTCAACAGATGGATTCAGAACTTCCTGGCAGACCGCAGACAGGCCGTTGTTGGAGCTAGGTCTGAATTCGTACCAGTGAGTCAGGGGTCCCCCAAGGATGAACCCTCAGTTTCTCGCTATCAGAACGAAGAAGAAAGGCACGGCTCACCAACTTCTTCAAGTTCCATCATGGAGAATTGGTGATCAACTCCTCCAGAAAGCCAGCCCTCCAACAAGATCTAGTACTCGTTTCCTGCATGCTGAGGCGTACCAACTGCCAGCATGCAGGACTCTGTACCGTCAGCAGTCCTTCCCTGGGACCATTGCTCAGTGGAACCTGCTCCCTTCTGTGGCAGTGTCATCAGCCACAGTGGGTGTCGTATGCAATAAGGTAGCATCATGTAAATTCTTCGCTCGCTACTATGAGTTAGCATTTGCGACATTAAGGATGAACGACAAATTTCACCTTTTCCGTATTTGAAACACTTTTCCGTACTCAAATCGTTCATATTTCATGACATTACGGAAAAAAGTGAAAATTAAAAAACTTCGCTCAATGTCGCAAATGTCTCATAGTAGCGAGCGAAGAATTTACACGATGCTACTTTTTTTCATGACAGTGGGAGCCTTCAATAAGCCAGATCTACCCCCCCTCCTTCCTCATCTCCTTACCCCCCCCCCCTCCACCCTCATCCACGACTCCCTCTCTACCCATCATACCAACCAGAAGCCTAACCTAAACCTTTTTCCAAGTTATTAACTTGGAAAAAGTACGATGGGTGGAAGATCAAACGAAGAAGAACAGTTGCCATGCCCACAGTACTCGGTAGTCGGTAGCAAATGCAAACTTCTAAAGACGAAAGTTCTATGCACTCTTGGCTAGCCGGTCCAAAAAAACACCCCAACAATCTCTGGTACTAGTAGTGACTCACGCAGAAGCCACATAGTGACACACGCACCAGCCTTCAGAAGCAAATTGATCGCTTGCTTACTAATCCAATCAGTGATCACCAATGAATTGAATGATGACTCAATGAAAGAGCAACAATGAATGCCACCAACCTGTATCTGTAAGAGAAATTGCCTTCATGAAACTGTCGGATGAACTCTTTGAACTTGCTCTTAACATGAACACGGTCTATCTGGTTTCCATCTCCCTGTCCATCTGCAGTTAAGCTGTCACTGTAGAAAATGCCAGCATCGTCGAAGCCTTCCATGTTTCTTTTTTGACGCAGAGCTGTGATGCTGGCGGGAAAACCGCCGGACGCGGGAAACGAACACTGACGCTTACGCACGAAGTTTTTACGTAAGTTGACGAAGTACTTCACGGAAATAAACGAACATTTTAGGCATACTTATAACTGGAAAATTATTCCCGTGCAACTCTAAATGATCGTTTGTAAACAAAAATAAAGCTCTGTACTGATAGGATAGTGATATTGTGTCTTTAATAACTAAAGTCGAAAATTAATAAATACATATTGCCTCGTTCTGACACTCGTTGATTTCGTGTGCTACAAGAAGAGGCGCGCCACTCATTATTTTTGTAGCACACGAAATCAACGACTGTGTGTGTGTGTGTGTGTGTGTGTGTGTGTGTGTGTGCGCGTGTGTGTGTGTGCGCGTGTGCGTGTCTGTGTGCGTGTGCACGTGTGTGTGTTTTAGATAGACAGAGAGAGAGAGAGAAGAGAGAGAGAGTGCGCACACACGTCACAGTGTGTCAGTAATGTGTGTATGTGTGTGTATGTGTGTGTGCGCGTGCGCGCGCGCGTGTGTGTGTGTGTGTGTGTGTGTCACAGTGTGTGTGTGTGTGTGTGTAACGATTGTTACTTATTCAGCAAAAAAGTGGCTTGCTGCACAATTAAGTTCTTATTGCCTTATCTGCCTCAATCAGTGATGGAGAAGGACTATGCTGATGATGATGACATGGGAGGCCGTTAGTGACCTATTAGGACAGTATTCCTGAAGACAAAGTCTTCTCGGTGAGGTGGTGATGATGATGGAGTTGGTGATGGAACAGGAATTCGCGACGAGGCAGACGTCGCTGTAGATGATTCCAGCACTACGTTGCACACCCCTTACACACGAGGGTGCACCTCCGGTTAC
>JAGGCT020000625.1:10000-25000 GCA_017654935.2 Phymorhynchus buccinoides | reverse complement strand
GAGGTAAGTATAGGCCTAATGTTATACATGTCACAGAGGAATTCCCAATATTGCAGATACAAATTTTCTCTACCCAGTTAAGTTTAATGGTATTTTTTGGCTGAAAAATGGCTGGCGGCGAAAAGGTTAATATGCTTCTATTTTGTAAAAAGCATAAAGGGAATGGAGTGAGACCTTAAGACCTTGAAAACTCAGCCAAAACAAGGTCGTAATAAGGAAGGGTCTTAAACGGGAGGTGGACTCTCAGTAGTCTGGATATGAAGGGGAAAAAATCAGTGAAAAATGTTGGGGTCACATCTGAGAGTCTTTATAGGGAAATTCCACTGTATAACCGGGAAAAACAACAACAACCCAGGGGCTAAGTTGTACTTTTAGATACCTCCCATCAAATTTTCACTGAGAGGCAACATTCTGCTATTCTCTGGAAAGGCATAGGAAGGATCAGCCTAGGGTTATCGTCACGGAACTCGAAGAATCGGGCTTTGAGAATGAGAATGAGTATTTATTATTATGATTCGCCGAATCATTTTGCAGTGAGAATAAAATATTCGGAGTAGGTTTGAAGGGAAATTCTGCTTCTGTTTTATTGTTACAAGCAAGGGCTGTGCATGTTCTGAAATAGATTAAGGCCCATAAACAATTTATGCTCTTTTTGTTGACCTGTAGTTCTTTTTTATTATGTGCTTAAATTATTGCGCCACAATGTGGGAGTGTTTTTGAACGTAGTACAGTGGAACCTCCCTTATAAGACTCCCTCCCACATAAGACCTACTTCTCTGAGACATTGCCCTTCTTTGTAAGTATTAACATTACCTCCCTTATAAGACCCCTTCCTTATAAGACCTCATTTTGGATGATTTTTGAAGGTCTTATAAGGGAGGTTCCACTGTATTGTACAAACAGAAAAAGATAGATTGTTGCATCACCAAACATTGTGGAAGTGTGAGTGTTTTAAAATTGATTCGATTTAGTCTAGAACCATGCACCATTGGGAAGGTTTTGCTCTTCTAGCTCTTATTTTATGTCCACTTCATATCGCCGTGTGGAAAACATAGAGACGCAAGTCGAAAGACGTCATCTCACTTGAGGAATGGAAAACTCAATATTTTGGTCATTTCAGGTCAAATTACGTCATTTTATGTTAATGAAAAATGTAAAATGATGTCATTTTATGTCACCGTCGGTGTTTTATCTGTACAAATTGTCGTTTTACAGCTTTGTTAGATGATGCAGCTTATCTTGATCAGCTGGTAAGTCCAATACATCGAAGTTGACCAATTTTGACTTACATCTTTATGGTTTCCACACAGCAATACAATATGTTAGTCTTATATAGCCATTCGGTTGATAAATTCCTTTGGTTCTGTTTGAATATTTTCTTTGAGGTAGACGTTTTCTTGGAAATTTCTGAAATGGTTTCTTTGAATGTGGATTTGTGCAGATGGAGAACCAGGTGATCGTGTCTGACTACACTCAGATGGACCGTGTGCTGCGAGAGGAGCGTAACTACATCCTGGAGATTGTGAAGAAGATCAAGAAAGCTGGCTGCAACCTTCTGCTGATTCAGAAGTCCATCCTCAGGTCAGAACTCTTTTTACACCCATCTCCTCTCTCCCTTTTGCTCCTTTCCTGCATCACTCCTCTATTTTTTTCTTTGTTTTCTCACTCCCACTTTCCCTCTCTCTGCCTCTTTTCATTTAGGATTCCCAGTTTCCCATTTATTTATCATTGACCATTTTTAATATATGATTTTTGAATTATGTTCACCTGTTAAATTTCAAATGTCTGATTTTGAACAGGTGATATTTTAAATGTCAGATGGTTTTGATCCCTTTTGGACAGTTGATCTTCATAACTTTTTTCCATGAAGTCTGTTTTCAAGCCTTGAAAATGAAAAACAAAAGCAAACACTTGACAGAATACTTGAGAGAGGTGTGCGACTGTTTTCAGTTTGCAACATCTTGTTTCCACCAACACAAGTGTCATAACAAAGTAGTATTCAACTATGTGTTAGATGTTTTGCATGTATTATTCACCCAAACTCTTTTTATTATCTCTTTCTAGCGTTGTAAAGTCTAATAATTTTATTTTATTTAAACAGATTTATTCTCCAGATTAGGAAGATCCCTCTGTTTTACATTTTGTTGTTGTAAAGTTTACACAAACCTGTACATGCCGTGTACCTAAGATAGAAAAGACTTTGAACTTAAATAATATAACATAATTTGTTGATGGATAGCCTGTATACTTTCTTTTCAGAGATGCTGTGTCCGATTTAGCGCTGCATTTTCTGGCCAAGATGAAGATCATGGTTGTCAAAGACATTGAGCGTGAGGATGTGGAGTTCGTTTGTAAGGTGGGTATTTTTGTTGTTGTCTTTTATTGCTTTAAGTCAGTAGATATGTCTGTAATTGTATTTATCGCTGGTACAGGTGTGGGGAAGTGTATGGTTTAGTTCTTTATGCAGTGGTAATCCCGTAATAAAGACATGTCTATGTTGATTTCCAAAGGGGAAGTGAAACACACATGCATGCACACGCTTTTGCAGATGGTACCAACCATCCTTGGCAACCAACGTGTTGGATTACACTGTTGTTGGCAATAGCATGTGACTTTGCTATCATTGATACTATTCAAAAGTACATTGTGCTTAGGTTATCAGGGCTCCCAATTGTCCCGCAAAACAAGGGGTCCCAGGGACTCCTTCACTTACAGTATAGAGGGTCCTAGAGGCGGGATAGAGGGTCCCAGTGGCATAGCGAATGCTAAAAATAATTTTTGTAGTGCATCCCTGGGACCCCCAGCACATACTTTCAGAGGGTCTTTTAGAATTTTAGTACTTCATAGACCCCCAAATGAGGATCCCTGGGTTACTATAAAAATATTTTGTAAGGTAAGTGTTATCATTGATAGTATTAAAAATGCATTGTGCTTAGGTTATTATCATAAAAATATTTGTGAGACAAGCTGACAGAAAACTTCTGTTGGTACAGCGGAAAATCTACTTTTTTTCTGAGACTTTTTGTTGTAACATTATAAGCAAACAATTTTTGTTGTTGATTGTTTTCTTTCTGTCTGAATTCATGAACGAAAAATCTGAGCAAGGTGCGTTTTTTCAGACGTTGGGCTGCAGACCCATTGCCAGCCTGGACCACTTTCTACCCGAGAACTTGGGGTCAGCGGAGCTGGTGGAAGAGGTGCAGACAGGATCCAGCAAGATTGTCAAGGTGAGGGAAAACAGTTTGACATGTTGATCATGCATGTCCAAATGAAACCCTGCAAAGTGTTTGCTGAGTAGTAAATTATTATCACACAAGGTAAACACCTGAACGCCCGCTTTGAACCCGTATAATATTTTTAATTTTATTAATTCTTTATCTCGTACACCCAACCACGAACTAGTAAATGATTATCCTTACTTGCAATAAGGCATTTGTCACGACTGTTCGTATTCTATGCTAGACTATTAAATTGCCCGAGGTCGTTCTGCCCGAGTTACGCTGACCTCTCTAGTTCAACTCTAAGTTCAACTCATAGACCACACACTTCAATCTGAAGGTCGCTGGCACGCGGCAAATGCCCTACTGCATGAATTCAAATGCTTGTAGCCATTTCAGGGCTCCCAATCGTCCCGCAAAACAAGGGGTCCCATGGACTCCTTCACTTACAGTATAGAGGGTCCCAGTGGCGTTCCAAATGCTCAAAATAATGTTTCTAATGCATCCCTGGGACCCCCTGCACATTCTTTTAAAGGGTCCTTGAGAATTTTAGTGCTTCATAGATCCCCAAATGGGGGTCCCTGGGAGCCCTGCCATTTAGACTTTGTTGTAGATTACCAGATATTCAAAATCATTGGTTGTAGATCTGATCAGTGTTCCAAATTTTCTCCTTTGAGCTCCTCCGAAATCGGACTGTGTCAGCTGAATACAGCGAGGAGACCAGTGACAACTGAAAACTGGACATATACGTACCTTACCCCTTATGGCCTGGGAACACAGAAGAAGGAGTCTGATTACTGTGCATTGAATTGTGACAACCCTTTCGCCGCCAGCCATTTTTCGGCTAAAAAATACCATTAAACTTACCTGGGTAGAAAAAAAATTATTCTGCAATATTGCAAATTCTTCTGTGACATATATAACATTATGCCTATCCTTACCTCCCAAAATTTCGAAAATAGGGTCTTCAGATAACAGGCCCTGAAGTGATGCCTTTTAGTGACATGGGTGTCAAACCATTGTGGTGCATAAATGCGATATTGGTGGTGATAGGGTTAACGCTTGATGGAGTACATAATTGTTAAATGCGGTTGCTGTGTGTGCCTTGTTTCTGTGCAGGCCACGGGCATTGCTAACCCCGGTCAGACGGTGACCGTGCTGATCCGCGGCTCCAACAAGCTGGTTCTGGAGGAGGCTGACCGCTCCCTGCACGACGCCCTCTGCGTCATCCGATGTCTGGTCAAGAAACGGTCAGTTACATGGTTGTTTTCGTCTGCATCTACACTCAAGTCTGTCACAAACAAATAAATTTAACATTGTTTTGTTTTTGTTTCACCAAAGATGTTGCTGACTGACTTTAACTTGTTTGTCACATTCTTTATTCAATGTACAGTTTCCAGTTTCTGCCTTTAAAAGTTCTTTTGTACAATGTATTGTAATAATAATAATAGTACATTTATATAGCGCTTTACCTCAGATGAGCCCAAAGCGCTTTACAATCAATTATTCATCAACAGACAACAAAAACAAAATGACACCAACCAGCAACAACGCATATACAAAGCAACTCTCTCTCTCTCTAACACACACACACACACACACATTTATCGACGCCAACTCGTTCATACCCCATTCAGTAAGCCACAGCAACCGAGCCGCACGAACTGACCACATACACAAACACACATACACAAACACCCTCACACACAACGTACGCACGCAGACAGACGCACACAGACCCACACACATGAATCTTTGAAATTCTTACCGGGAATACCCATTTCTTGGCTAGATTTATTTTGTTATTTTCAAGCAATTAATGTCAAGTGTCAATGGCGAAAACCTGCGCTTCAGACGTTTTGTTGTCGTCTCTTGTCTTTACAGGACATTGTTGTCATGGCTTGGTTGACACACTGCCCAGGATTAGATGGCGTGTTGTGGGTTTGCGCGCGTGTGTGTTTGTGATGTTTTGTGTTCTCAGTATGTATATTTGTAAAGCGCCCTGAGATCACATGAGAAAAAGGTGCTATGAAAATGCTTACCAAATGTTTCAGAATTTTACAAAAAAATCCAGATTTTGTTATTACATTTTCTTACTATTTTATCAGTCACATTATAAGGCGCAGAGGTCTCAGTCTGAGGAAAAAAGTATCGCCTTATAGTCTTATTCTACTCATGTAAAATTTATGTACGTTCGTCATGTTCTGATTGTATAAGATAATGTATATTCTATGTTGTATTTGTATTAAATATGTAAAGCGCTTAGAGCCCTAAATCAGAGTATAGGCGCTATATAAATAATCATTATTATTATTATTACTGTATGAAATTGAACAAAGGGTGAATACTCTCTTTCTAATTAACTCCCCTCCACCAAAGTTGATTACGATACCAATCACCTAGCAGTGCGTGGGTCAGAACCAAAGTGAGACAAACAAAGCATCATTCTCTTATTACTGTATGATTGGTGTCCTGTTGTGCAGGGCTCTGATCGCGGGAGGGGGTGCCCCGGAGACGGAGTTGGCCATGCGGCTGGCTGCCTACTCCAACACGCTGTCTGGCATGGAGCAGTACTGTTTCCGCGCCTTCGCCGAGGCCCTGGAGGTGATCCCCTTCACCCTGGCCGAGAACGCGGGCCTCAACCCCATCGGCACCGTCACCGACCTGCGCACCAGGCACGCCGGGGGAGAGGTCACCGCTGGCATCAACATCAGAAAGGTCGGTGTCCGTGGCAGATGCTGGTCTTGTTCTGGGTGAAACGTTTTAGGGCACACACACATATGCGCGCAAGTTCAGCGCGGAAACATGTGCGCAATCCCCCCCTAAAAATTAATCTGGAAGAAATTTGAAAGAGTGCACATTACATGCAGAAACCCATGCGCTTATTTCTTTTATAAGTGTTGTTGTTGTCGTACCCTGGCTAAAAGACTCCAGGGATCATCCCGACAGCCGAAGCGATTGAACACTATGGTACAAATGCACCAGCTAGGGATGAGATCATTACGTGTGTGACCGTTTTCGATTACCTCGCAATGTGGGCAGCCACATTCCGTCTTCGGAGGATCTCTTATATAACTTTTAGAAGTGTATGGGGTTTCTGCACGGAGCTTACGGATTGCGGATCTAATGTGTGTGTGTGCCCTTATTCTTTATTCTTTGCTGTTTGTGTCTGTGTGATGTGTGGATGAACGTTCTTTGCGTCTTTGACTGTGCTCTGCTCCATTTTTTGGCCCCTGAAGTCCATGAGTAATTATATATAACTGCTGTGAATTGGTGACCATTGATGGGGAGCGGTTATTTATTTTTAGCAATCTTACCATCTAAAGTGGTGGGGGGTTTTCATGAAAGCGTCAAGATTTGGAGTCTACCGTTCTGTCAGTAACTGAGCTGTTCCAGTATATGTGTGATGGAGATTTACTATGTTTTAGACACAAACAGATTATGCTTTGGCTTTTGCCAGCTTTTAAGACTAGAATTTCCAGACCATGAATCTTAAATAATGCAGACTGTCATTTGTCGCAGTCATTTTTTCCCCCAACTGTTTCTTCTCCTCTCCCTTTCCACTACGATTACTGTTGTCAGTATTATGTACATGATTCTGGTATTGTGCTTGCGGAACATATGTGTATTTGTTTCCATATATTTCATTGTAAATTGATTTTTTTGTTTACAGTTTTTGCTTTTCATCTTGTTTGCTTCAGTTGTATTTCTTATTTATTCATGACGACAGGATGAAAAAAAGTTTTGTTTAGCTTATTCCTTTATCGTCATTAAAGATCATTTTGACTTGACGACTTATAAGACCTTCAAAAATCATCCAAAATGAGTTCTTATAAGGGAGGTAATTTTAATATTTACAAAGAAGGGCAATGTCTCGGAGAAGTAGGTCTTGTATGGGAGGGAGTCTTATAATAGGTCTTATAAGGGACGTTCCATTGTAGCTAGACATAGCAAAACAGCTTTTAAAACTATAATTTCTATATCGTGAATAGTCTATACCAGTAGACATTGTGGATTTCCATAGAAGGCAGACTGTGTTGAAGGGAGCTTTAGGTGAGCGCTGACTGCTGTGTTGTTCCAGGGTGGCATTACCAACATCCTGGAGGAGAACGTGCTGCAGCCTCTGCTGGTGACCACCAGTGCCATCACCCTGGCCTCGGAGACCGTGCGCTCCATACTCAAGATCGACGACATTGTGAGTGATATTATGAACATTTATACGCTTAATCAAATGAATGCCCTATAGGCGTTTACAATAAATAAATAAATAAGTAAAAAAAAAAAAAAGAAGAAAAAGGTTTCATGGCATTGTGCTCCCGTCTATTTGTCCCCGTCGCTATGTGTCACCAACTTTGCCTCTGTGTCACTCCTCCTAAATCGAAATGTGTCAGCTGAATGCAGCAGGGAGACCGGTGAAAACTGGAAACCGGACATATGTGATGCAGCACAGGAAAAGGAGGCTAAAGTCGGGCAGCCACAAGAGAGAGAAAGATAGAGATTTGATTGATAAATAAACTATTAGAGATAGATGAATTCTGTTTTTTGCCTGTTAATCTGTTGTCTCTGGCCTTTCTGAAAATATGAATAAGTCAAAAGTGATAATTTACGACATAGCCTTGTTTTCCTGTGCTGCATCACATATATGTACCTCATCCGTTATGGCCTGGGAACGCAGAAGAAGACGAAGTCTCTGTGATACAAAACCTAACCCTAACCATAATCCAAACCCTAAACCTAATCTGAAACCCTATACCTATCCCTAACAACCCTAACCAGAAATGCAATTCCTATCCCTGATTCTAACCTTACCCCTAACCCGAGGGGACACACAGAGAAGGGGGCATAATGAGAAGGGGACACATAGAGAAGGGGACACATAGACAAGCGGGCATAATGAGACTGGGACACACAGAGAAGGGGGCATAATGAGAAGGGGACACATAGAGAAGGGGACACATAGACAAGCGGGCATAATGAGACTGGGACACACAGAGAAGGGGGCATAATGAGAAGGGGAGAAGGGGGCATAATGAGATGGGGGCATAATGAGACGGGGACATAATGAGACAGGGACACAGAGAAGGGGGCATAATGAGATGGGGACACAGAGAAGGGGGCATAATGAGACGGGGACACATAGAGAAGGGGGACGCATAATGAGACGGGGACGCATAGAGAAGGGGGCATAATGAGACGGGGACACATAGAGAAGGGGGCATAATGAGACGGGGACACATAGAGAAGGGGGCATATAGAGACGGGGACATAATGAGACAGGGACACAGAGAGAAGGGGGCATAATGAGACGGGGACACAGAGAGAAGGGGGCATAATGAGACGGGGACACAGAGAGAAGGGGGCATAATGAGATGGGGACACAGAAGGGGGCATAATGAGACGGGGACACAGAGAGAAGGGGGCATAATGAGACGGGGACACAGAGAAGGGGGGATAATGAGACGGGGACACATGGAGATTGGGGGCATAATGAGATGGGGACACATAGAGATGGGGGCATAATGAGACAGGGACACGGAGAAGGGGACATAATGAGACGGGGACACATAGAAGGGGGCATAATGAGACAGGGACACGGAGAAGGGGACATAATGAGACGGGGACACATTGAGACAGGGGCACACAGAATTGATCCCAAGCATAGTACTAGCAGTAGCACTAGTAGTATGTGCTTGTCAGCTGTGTCCCACGATGACCGTCCAATAGCAGAGGAAGCAATTGCTATTCTGGAAAAGCTGGGCCGGAGTGTGTTAATAGTGGAGATGTCTCGCTCGAGGTACATCAGTCTCCACTCTAAGCGTTTTGGACAGTTAGCTTTGCGGATATTCGCCAAAGGGCAACTAATCCCCTAAGCTGCAACATTTAGAGTCAGTGCTAAGTAATAAAAGTAGCAATTGGATTTGGAGTAGTAATATTAGTTCTAACTCATTCAAGTCGTTCCACCCATATATGGCCGGAATTAATATAAAGCTGTCAATTTGATGAATTTGTTTCAAGGGAAGTAAATATGTGTGCACACCACACTTTGGTCACTTCTAAACTCGCTTCGCTCCCTTAGACAACACTTTTGCCTATTACTATGCGTTTGAAATGGGGAAACTAATTGCTGTTGAGAATTTTTCTATATAGTCTTGAAATAAAAAGTCTGATCTACCACTTCTCTATGTCTAAACCTGAGGTAAAACCCTGTAATCTTCTTTCATTTCTCCTTTTGTTTATGTATGTTTTGTTTGTGTGCATGGCTGGAGTGATTTGTGAGTTTTTTGAATAATTCAAAATCATTGCGATGCGAATGAGTTAATAGTGTAGTAGTATTTGTAGCAGCAGCAGCAGTCATATGCAGATGTTGGTATTTTGCCTGCGTTTGATGAGAGATGGGCTTTACCATCGCTGCTCTACCTGATAAGAGCCACATTATTTGTGGCAGTCTGTCACCGATCCTCCATGTGGGTCATTGAATCAGCTGACAAAAGATGTAAAAATGCATCATCAATGTGGATGCGTTTTAATAATTATATTCATCTCCCCCCCACTCTCCCCCTCACTTATTTGCTTTACTGTTATTACTGATTTACAGTGTGAGGTGTCAGATGTGCATATGTTGCATACAGATCCTCTCTCTACGTTATTTTCATTCAAAGGGATATGGATACAGAACCAAATTGAATGGTGGTAATTCTGATGGGAAAATTCCCATATATACCTAAACCAGCCACTGCGTGATGATGCTGGTGCTCTACCAACAGAGTTATTGTGTCTATTGTGCTTTACACATGTTGAGGGCTGGGGAACGATTGTTAAACGATTTTCAGTTCATTGCTCTTAAGCTGCTGTACCGTATTTTTCAACTATAAGGTGCACCTTATTATAGGCACACACCCCAAATTTTACACAGATTTTGTTAATATATTTTCTTACTTTATTATCAGTCATATTATAAGGCGAAGGGGTATCAGTCTCGGGGGGGGGGGAGGGGGGGGGGAGTATCGCTTTATTGTCAGAAAAAACCTATATTTATATACATTTCTGGTTCAGTATGGTCTGGTCACTGGTTGTCTTTGAGTTATAACTTGCTTAAACTTCAGAACATTGAAAAGAAAAGAACACCACAAGTGGAATTAACTAAAACATATTTATTTAGCTATTATTTTGAGCTACTGCTGTTTTTCCATGCTGGTCTCCTAATGCCAGTACAGTCACATATTTACGAATTTACGAATTACAGACAGGATTCAAATTCAGAGAAGGATTAATAAATAGTGAAAAGAAAATGGACATTAGTGCAAACAGTGAGTGTTGCTTAAAACTTAAAAGACACACTGACGCACCACGATTAAGTCCCTTGGATTTTTTCTAGGTAGCTGTGACCCACATGCATATGTCCCCAACTTCAAATTGAGGCTGCTCTTTAACCCTCTTATGCGGTGAACGTTTGGAAACGTTCAGAAAAGAATCGGATTGTAAATGCTGAGAACGTTTGGGAGCGTAAACACACAAAATCTGCTAGGGTTCAAATGATGTTTCGTTTTGAAATTGGGGGCATTATTATGGGAGTCAAACCTGGTCAAAACAAGATTTCTTACCAGGTATAAGGGGCAAAACATGTGAAACCTGTGATTTTGACACGTGATCTGGTGGGTCTTTAAAGTGGTACTTATAAAGCATTGATGTATTGTCCTAAAATGTGATCATGCCTGTTTCTCTGCTTGCAGGTGAATTGTGTGAGGAGTTGATCAGTGACATGAGCTGCGACCCCCACTTCATCGCTCCAAATTCCCATTTTGCCAGCCGAAACAAAACTGACATACTTTCATCGACACCGCACGGTTTCATTCGTTTGCCCCCCGTCATAGTTTCAATGCATTTGCTCATCATCCATTGATTCAGTAAACACACTTCTGGGCGGGAATTGATATTAAACTTCTGTTAAGAAGCGGGGATGTATTTTCTTGAGTAATCAGATTGAAGGCATTTTGGTGTGTATTGTCTATGGAGACTCGATGTGTGCGGGTGTGTCGGGTGATGCAAGACTGAGGGGTTCTACTGAGTGTGAATCAAAGCTTGACACTTGCGTGTGAGCCTGTTTTGAGGAAGGGTGGGAATGGGAGAATAAGTTATTGTTCCTGCTGTCGCTGTCAGCTACATTGTTAATCTTTTCTTCATGATTTTGTAGGGAGTAGTTTATTGTGTATCCGAGTTGTCGCTAATTGAAACTTTAACCCTTTCGCTGCCCCACAACGTATATATACATCCTCTATAGTGCTTCAGTACTTGCCACCGACGTATATATACGTCGCCGCTAAGCAGCGATATTGCCGTGTTCAAAAATCGCGCGGCAAGCCGGCGGCACATGCGCAAGTAGTAGGCGGCACGGAAGGGGTTAAAAAATACAAAAGTTGGGAGCTTTTTCTTTTTTCAAATACAACCCCCATTATGCATTATTAGGTAAAGTAACAATGTGTATTTTGTGTGCCGTTTTATTGCAATTTCATTTTTTGCACGATTCAAAGTGTGATCCTTGCTGAATAATAATTATTATTTTTACCATTTTGGGTGGAACTGATGTTCTAATGTATCATTGTATGCCTGTGCATTTTTCTTTGTTTAATCTATTCTCCCTGTGGTCCTTCCACTTCTATCCTCGCTTTCTTCTGTCTATCATTGTGTCTGTCTTTTTCATTCTTTCAACTGAATAAAATAGTCTTTGGCTCATGCTGACTATTGACGCATTTCTTTGTCCTTAACCCTCTCTAGGCAGACCTGCCTACTGCTACGAAAAATAAAGCTTTGCTACAGAGCTACGGCAACCTTAACGTTGCTACGGAAAAAACAAATTGCCGCCGCATTTTATTTTTGCTTATGCCGTTCCCGGTTTTGTCGGTTTCTAAGAGCAGACGCCTTGTCATGCGCGATAACCTAGTCACTTCCGTTTTTATCAAAGTGACTGCGCATGCGTTCTTATTACTTTCTCTTGAAAAAATGGCGGACTCCAGCAGCAGTAGCGATTCGGGAGATGTTTCAAACGAAGAAAAACGAACCCAAACCAGAAAACGAAACTCATCTGGCACACCATCTTGTTCTAAGAAAAAACATCAGCCTGCCGCACAAATTTTTAAAATAGCTTACACGGAGGAGTGGCCTTGCATCGTCAGAAGTTGACTCGGTGCGAACCATGCTCACTGCAGTGCAACCTCTGCCATGCGGACTTCTCTGTGAATCATGGCGGTAGAGACGATTGCCGTCAACACGTTCAATCGGCGAAACACATTAAGCAGTGCGTTTCGGCTCAGGAAGAGAACAAATCAATTGCCGTTGTTTGTGGATGCTACAGAAAAATTTGCCATGCTACTGAAAATTGATGGCTGGGCTACTGATTGGGAAGCACTCAGTCTCACACTCAGTCTCGCTGGTCTGTTTTTGGCTTTTACGGCAAGGGAAAGCACACACTAGTCTTTTTTAACAGATTTTTCGAAGTGACCCCAAATGTTTTTCTTCTTTCCACGTGACGTGTGCAGTATTGACTCAGCGCGATGCTCGGAGCGCCATTACGGATTTTTTCTTCTAATTCATGGTTTGTTGTGTGACATTATGTTAGTTTTCGAATGAAAATATTGCTATTCAATATGCATCTTTCAGAAATTAAATGTGAGTTCGACTTTATTCTGGTGATGTTTTTAGATAAAAGATTTGGTGTGACATTCAGAGTTACTTCCCATCACTGGAAGTAAGGATCGATTATCAGTTTGAATGGTGGGTAGTCATAGGGTTAAAACATGCATAATAATAATAGTACATTTATATAGCGCTTTACCTCAGATGAGCCCAAAGCGCTTTACAATCAATTGTTCATCAACAAATAAACAACAGAAAACAGCATTCAAGAATGACACAAACCAGCAACAACGCATATACAAAGCAACTCTCTCTCTCTCTCTCTCTCTCTCTCTCTCTCTCTCACTCACACACACACACACACACACACATTTATCGACACCGACTCATTATTCATCCCCCATTCAGTAAGCCACAGCAACCGAGCTGCTCGGACTGACCACATACACCAACACACATAACACAAACACCCTCACACACAACGTACGCACGCAGACGGACACACACACACGCACACAGACACATGCGTGCACACACAACCCACAAAACCAAAACACACACAAGCACACATGTATGCACACATGCATGCTCACACACACACCCACACACTCGCGCACACACCACAAAGCACAGCACAAACCTCTTATTCAATCTTCCCTCACATGCACACAACGATAGACAACTGATCAAATATTTAGGGTGCAGCAGGAAAAAGATGGGTTTTAAGAGAGGTTTGGGATGAGGAGACTGAGTTGGAGTGTCGGAGAGGAGAAGGCAGAGATGGTGCTTGACAGGAAAAAAGAACGTTGGCCAGCAGATTTGAGACGGATGGAGGGAAGGGAAAGGAGACGAGAATCAGAAGACGAATGTAGCTGGCGTGCTGGGACATAGAGATGAAGAAGATCAGAGATATAAGGGAGCTTGATCATCATTCAGTGACTTGAAGATGAGGGGAATTTTGTAGTCAATACGTGATTGAACTGGGAGCCAATGTAGGGAACTGAACGGGAATTGTGAGTGACTCGTGATAATCCAAAGGAAAAATCAAACCACTACGTCTATTCAAAAGCTCAAACCAGATCAACTACAGTTTCAAAAAGAAATTGAGTTCTGTTAATACCCTAACCAAATTTGATAATTACATTTCTTTTAACAGTCTCTCTCATGCACACACATACAGACTTGATGGAGTACACACACTTTTTAAAAATCAAAGGATAGGAGAAGAAGAAAATATTAAAAATCAAAGCTTCCAAGTTATTCTTAACACATTTATGACGGGTCGCAACTATAGTAGTGGTAGCCGTACTTCGTGTATAGACGGGTCGCGCCTAGTTGTTTCATGGTATAAGGTGCAAGACTTGTGTATAACTTTTGACCGCAGATTGCTTTCATCCTGAGAGTTGTTTCTCTTGTTAAAGCACTTCCGTTTACTGTAATTTCTATGTCTTTAATCGACAATTTGACGGTAAATTCGAATCCTAGCCCCAAAGAGTTGAGATTGACACACGTGCATACACATACTGCAAATTGAACACATAAAGTTTCCACATGGGGCAAACTGACACCCTCATACACTTGTGTGTACACACAATGAGCAGATTAGGACACGCATTTCACTGTCAGGGGGAACTCAAACCAGTAGAGGCTTAGCGCGTTATATTCTTAGTTTGGGGTAGTGAGAGAGGGAGGGACTAATTTCCATCCCCTCTCTCTCTCTCTACCCCCAACTAAGAATATCATGCGCTAAGCCCCTACTGGTTTGATTGCCCTCTGGCAGTGAAATCAGCGTCCTAAGTTGACCATTGAGACTGCTTGGTCAGATTTCAAATGACATTCTTTTCGTGTTGGCAAGGATGCTCTTGCATTGGTGAATGAAATTGAAAGTAGTTCAGGCATGCTCCTGAAATCAGGATGGGAAAAGCTGACAGAAAGAGTTTTCATGATTGGCCACCTTGTCATCCTGAACCATGTATACAATCAAACATTTCTGCCAATGTTGATGGCAGATTAAAACAATATGATCTATATGCAATTCTAACAACACCACCCCATTCATCGGGCACACACACATTGGGTGTTAGTTTTGATGTGGTCACCACTTCAGGATAGGGAAGATTCAGAGAATATTGAAACGTGTCATTTCAGGATT